>JANHFJ010004139.1:83784-93910 GCA_032468195.1 Cerberus rynchops | reverse complement strand
GCTTGAGCAGGCGGTTGGACTAGAAGATCTCCAAGGTCCCTTCCAACTCCTATTCTATAATCTAACTCAGGGACTAGAATCCCCCCAACACCACAACACTTAGTCTGTTATGCATACTCTGCCTAAGTAACCTATGGAGTCTTTATGGAGTTTTTACCCAAGTTCTAGTTGGTGTTTGTGGATGCACTTTGCCTGTCTTCTGCCTGTCTGTCCTACATAATGGCTGCCACAGTCCTTAATGCTGTACACTGTAGATTACTTTTGTTTTTTTATTTTGGACTATCGGGTTTTTTGGTTTCTTAAATTCAGTTTGTGTGCTACGGTGATACCATGTGGTTGTGATAGTCTGTTGGATATTTTGGTAGATTGATAGTATTATCCTTTTCATGGTCTGTGCTAATTGTGCTATAGTGGGAGATGCCAGTAAAATAAACAGGTTGCCTTACCACTGGAGTAGAAAAAGTAGCAGGGGGAGGGATCTTTCAGATTGTCAATACATTCAGCAAAGTGAGAAAAGCCATTCTAATGCAAGAATAAAAATCACTAGCTTAAATAGCTTAAATGACTTTAAAAGTTGATTAGAGAAATGAATGAAAAATTAATGTCTGACTTCTCTAATTCAGTAAACTGTGGCTCCATTAATGTCAATTTAATAAGTTGTGTGAACAAAGCCATTGTTGATATGATTCAACAAATTGAATCTGGCACTACTCCAGCATCAAATACATGAAGAAACTCAGGATTAAGTTTCTGATTAACACAGAAGGAGTCATCTCATTGAGTATCCCAGACACCCTATTTTGATATACATATCTATCTTCTTTTCTATCTGTCTTGGTGTGAACAGAATCAGAACCATTGGGAAGGGTGGAAGAAGTGAAAAGGAAAACCATTACAGAGGCCCCATTTTTCAGGTCCTCTTTTTTGTGCTGAATACCAGAACTTTTGACGAATCATCTCTTGATATCAGACAGTATTAGGATGCCATGAGTAATCTGAGACATCCAGCAACAAAGTTTGGATACAGGTAAAAGGGGTGAATCCAGAGGAGAGATTCAACCAGTTCGCACCTATTCAAAAGTTGTTAACTTTCTAAGCAGTTCAGAGAACTGCTGGTTCAGCTGGTCATTAGGGCAGAGAACCAGTTGTTAAATTATTTGAATCCCACCACTGGTGAATCACATAAGACTTTAACCTAATTGAATAATTAATCTGGCCACTGTAGAACTTTTTCTCCCTTAAACAAAAAACTGGAGCTGCTGTTTACAAAAGTAATTGGAATGCATGATGAGATGACTGTTTTGATTTTAATGGGATTGTCCTTGGTTGTCTCATTCACCTGGCATCAAATAATTGGTTAAGTTAATCATGAGTTGTGCCAGAGTCAGTTTGTCATCTCATGTAAACAAACTGTAATTCTGCCCCTGAAAAGCCTGAAATGGATGGCAGCAGGTCCCTATCATGTCTTCTCTGCTTATAGGATCGTCCTCTGTCTGGCTAATCACAGCCTTGCTAACAGTTCTAAAAGGACATGTCTTCATGACATCAGCTTTGTGATACCCCCTGTCTGCCACAGAGGAAGTCTAAAGTCATCCTTAGCTGATTCAGCTTTAAAGTACTTTTCCCTTTCTTATGACACAAGGCCACAACAGCTTTGACATTGAACTGATGATATACTGATGATGTAGTCAAGGGCTGGTTTCTATCTAGCTCTGTTTGGTTATTTTAAGTTGTTGCAGGGACATTCCCTCATCTTTGGTTGCTGATAACTGCTATCCATAGCTATTTTGATTTGGACTGCTACAGGGACCAGATACTTGAAAAAGAAAAAAACAACAAAAAAGAAAAAGAAGAAATGTCAAAAATGAAAAAGAAAAAAATGAAAAATGAAAAACAAAAAAGAAAAAATGAAAATGAAAAAGAAAAGAAAAAATAAGGAAAAGAAAAAAAAGAAAAAAGAAAAAGAAAAAATTAAATATAAAAAAATTAAAACAAAAGAAAAGAAAATCCTGAGGACAATTAGCCAGTGGAACAGCTTGCCTTCAGATGGTGTGGGTGCTTCATCACTGGAGGTTTTTAAGAAGAGATTGGGCAGACACTTGTCTAACGTGGTATACGGTCTCCTGCTTGAGCAGGGGGCTGGACTGGAAGACCTGCAAGATTCGTTCCAGCTCTATTCTAAATTTGAATTTGAAATATACACGTCTAGGACTGTGCTTAAATACAAGTTCTGGACCTTCATTGTGTATTGATGTGTCCATGCGTGGTATGTAAGGCAACATAGCTGTGCAATGTTATTATTCCAAGTCATTTAACTTGGCATTCCCTTTTTTCTTTCTCTTCCCCCTTTATCCCATTGCTTCTTTAGTATTTTCACCACCCAGTAGTCAAGATTCTGGCTTGGTTTCCCTTTCCAGCAGTTCTCCCATCAGCAATGAAAGTACCAAGGCTGTGCTGGAGTGCGAGTCCGCCTCTGACTCCAGCACCTTTCCAGTTCATTCTGTTATGGAAGAAGGCGAATAAGCAGGGATGAAAAAAATACAAGTCCTGGTGTGGATTTCCTTGAAGAAGTGCCTTCGTGTTAATTTGGGTTTTCCTGTTTTGTGATGACAGATGCTGAAATAACTGTTGATAAAATGTTCACTTATTCCCTTTATATTTGTTCTGCACTTTGTGATTTTCAGTCTTAGATAAGAATGAGGATAGTATAGTGTAAAGGGCTCCAAGAGGGTTACCTTTAAGTATATTGAAAGAAATTTATTGGTATTCTCTAATTTTTTTAAAAAAAAATCCTTTTTGACTAATAAGCAGTATATAAATAAAATTAAAGAGTATTTTGTAGATAAAATGTAATCAAAGTTCAGTATACGCAAAAGATACTTAGATTTGCTCATAATTGATGTATCCATTACATAAGGTTTTGATTAATTGTTTCATGGTGTTCAAAAGCAAGATATTTTAAATATGAAAATTTGAGAAATAGATAGCTTCCTATTTTGAAATAGAGTTACTCTTCCTTTTTAAAGCTGCACTGCATGAGTTAAGATTGAGGTGTACGATTCTATGTTTTACAAGCCCAAGGATCTTTCTTCCTTTTTTCATGATATATAAAAGTAGATAGAAGTTTAAGCAAGAATGGTATTTTTAATTAATAAAAGGTCTGTGATAGATTTTTCTTAGTTCTGTTTTAATAGAAAACACTGACTTTTGAACAGATATAGCCTCTATTGCTAGCCTAAAATGTAAAAAAAAAGTTTGTACAAGTTAAGCTATTTGCTACAATGTTAGCTCCAAGTAAAAATGGCCTTTTAAAGTTATTATACATTTTTTTCAATATTCTGTTAAAAATGCCTTAGCATGTACTTTCTCTTAGTTACAGAAGCCAACCAGAAATAAAACTGCTCTTTAAAAGAATTCATTGTTCTCTACAGTTGCAGTAATACTGAAATGTTATTGATGACCAAATTTTCTTGTGTGTGCATAGTTGGTAAGCTGTATTAAACAGGAAAAAAAAGAAATTACTTGTATTTTCTTCACTCTGTGCTTTGAAAACATCTATTTGATTTCGCCCCCATCTGTTGTAATCAATAACCTGACCATCTTGTTTTTTATTAAATGCACTTACTCTTAATTTCATCCACCAGTGGTTTTAGAGAGAATAATGTGGAGTTACCTATATGGGTTTGACATTATAAATCACTTCTTGGGGCTGAATTGTATAGTGGTATCGATTGATCCTGATATATCACAGAAATTTACTGTCACTTCTGTTTTCAATTAAAGATACAATCAGTCAGATAATGACTTAATTGGATTTTACAGAAGATTGAGTTTTATTGCCCGGTGCTTTACGAGTTTAGTTAAGGAAGATCATTTTATCACACTTGTCAGCCTGCAACTGCAGTTGTGTGCCTTCTGCTGCAGCCTGCTGCTGTTGCCATTGTGACAGACACATAGTTGGAGCAGAGGGCAAGGAAAGAATCTAAGGACAAGGCGGCTGAGCTGGGCAGCTAACAGCCAACTGAAGCCAAGGCAATGCTTCTCCCCCTCCTCTGCCCCCCATTCGCTTTCCTTCTAAACTGTTGAAATATAGAGCTGGGTTTGCCTAGTGGAGTTCACAGTTTCCCTCCTGAGCTCAGTTGTCTCCTCTCTCCATCATCCAAGGAGAACATCATGCAACAATGGAGGAGAGATGGGGGTTTATTGTATGAAAGAATGCCACTGTGTCAGTCCAACCCTGGCAAGGGTATGATGAATTTAGAAGCATCCTCACCTGCCTGGCATTACACAAGAGTTAGACAACATTTTATATCAAGTTTCTCTTTTAGGTCTGCTCTTAATACACTACCAAAAATTTGCCCAGCCGTATAAGTAATCTAGGACCGCTTTGCTATTAAAACCAAATTTCATTTGAAATTATCAAAATAAATACATAGGATACCCTTACCAGCAAATAAAGCTGGCATGGAATCCTTCCACTTTTTCCTTCAAATATATATTGGACAAGAGATCTGTGTTAGTCCAAAAATCACAAATAAATCTGATAGTGCCTACAGCTCACTTAGCTACTCCATATATCTGATTGAAGTTTAGGAAAGCTTATTTATTTGCTATTGGGCTCTTCAAAATATATGCAATTTCTTTTTAATTGAGTGTGACTCAAGTGAGTCTTTACCTATTTACAAATGAAGATTTGGAACAACTGAAAGATTCAAAGTAACTTACATAAACAAAACACAATAGTTTATGTATACTCCAAATTGAACGTGTATCATGAAATTCTGTCCTATCTCAATGTATTTCAAGCAAATGCATTGTTTGAAGTATTAAGTATTTCACTCTTAATCCATTTGGCTAAGTTTGCCCATCTTTATAGATTATAATAGTTTCCCAGTCTAAATATATGGAAATAATTAAATGAAGCCTGGTCTAAACTTCCCTTTGGAGATCAAGTTGCTGCTCATTTTCCAAAATATAAGTGACCTCATGTAACAACCAGGAAATTTCCTTAAAGATCAAAAATAATGAAGGTATGGAATAGGAACTGCCAGTACTTTGGTCCTTTTAATATGAGAAAATCAGATTTTGCTATCTATTTATCTTTCTGCCTTTGGGAGGGGGGAGGGAGATGCAATCTATTAAAAAAATGCTTCAAACAAGAACTGGCAATTGTCATTACTTCAGTTTATCCCAGTCTATAAGTATCAACACAATGAGCTCAAAAAACAAATTATTTTCCTGAATGTATCAAAAGCACACCACCAGGTATTTTTACATACTCAAAGGGAAACACTAGAATTGTATACAACATATGCAATTCCATTACCCTTTTAAGATTATGTCCTCAAGTGTCTCAGACCATTTCATATATAAATTTAAGAGTTGTACTTTACTGTTATCACCATGTATGAATGTTTTTAACAAAATCATCTTTAAAATCTTTTAAGAAACAATGGAAAAAGCATTGCCCTATTCCAGAAGAGAACATAGTATCTGCTAAACTCCAGGGTCTTGTGTTACTCAGGGAAGCTTAAAAATTGAGCTACCTATTTTGCTGACATTGGAAAGCTGCAAAATAAAAATGGAAAATGAAATAATTAGAAGAAACAAGAAATAACAAAAATAAGAGATTCCAACTCAGATTCACAATACAACACAACTTGAACACTTAAAATCTGTTTATAGCCATTATCAGTGCAATTCTATGTACAATTTACCCCCACTGAAGCCAAACAAAAATCCCCATATACATTTTTATAGGATTGAAATGTTAATTTACATATTTATATGTTGTACCTAACATACTTGTATTGGCATCTTCAAGAAAATTACTGAAGCTTATATCAGCATTTCTTGCAGTTAAATAATTGTTTCCCCTTCAACCTTTTTTTCAAGGGTTGATTGAAAAGGCATATATATCTTAGGAGCGAGAGTTGCAATGTTAATTAAATGTGTAATAACTTAGCTTAGATCATGGTGTCAGTGTCATGCAGAATTGGTACTATATAGGCAATTCAATCAAACGTTTTTGTTTCCGATTAATATCCATAATTGAGGGTTAGAGAGAAAAGCCAAAGACATAAAACTGACAATTTTGAATCTTCTATCTAACCTATGAGTGTATGACCTAAGAATATGTATTGGAGCGTTTTGTTTTGCATTTTGCTGGTTTCAAAAGGACAGTGAAACCTTAAAAACCAAAAATAGTGAGATTTTAAATCTATTTGCTGTTCATTATTCCCATGTACACCATTTTTATAGAATTATTTTGTTGGACGCACTATTTCATTAATAATTTACAACTGAATTCCTTTTTTTATACCACTGCATATATTTAAGCAGTATTAAGATTGCTTTTGGTTATATGCAAAGTGTAACCTATTTACAAAATCCTGAAGAAATGAGAGCTATCTAATAAATAGTAATTTAATGTAAGTGTATAGGTTCTGTGCTTATAGCAGGTTTATTAAGGTATTACATTATTTTATGAGTGCTTTATATTTTTGTTTTTTCATTCATGTACTTGTGACACCATGATCTTATCCAGCTGAAACTAAGTCACTTGTACAGCTCTGAACCCAATCACGTTAATTACAGAAATTAATCATTGCCTATTTATTTGCTCCATTAATGGACAGAAATTTTGGCAAGAGGTTCTCCTGAAATAATAAGCAGGTGCTTTTTAAGAGCATCTAAGCCAATGCATTTTAAGAGGGTACAGAATGGTGAAAAAGCATAATCCTTTACAACTGTGAGAATGAATTGGGGGAGGGAGGGGGAACCAGGTAACAATTTACCCTTGGAACTAGGTCCAAAAATGTACTTAAAGACATATGTTTAGTGAAGTTTAAACAAGTGAAATCTGAACCAATTCAAGCAGTCTTGCCTCTTTTTAACTAGCAGGCAAAAAATAATCCTTGCAAATAAATATATTTAAGAGGGCTTTCCTCGCCCCATTCCTTAGATGAGTTAAATCTTGCTGGTTTCATTTAACTTCGCATTCCTTATTTCAGAATTAAGATCTTGTTCTAACACCATTTACTCAACAGTAGGTAAAATGAAAATTCTTCTAAGAGATGTGGTCGGTTTCCAATTCAAGGAAATGACATTCTTGCAAAGAAGCTAGTATAAACACACAAGTAAAAAAAACACAATGCCGAAGCTTTACTAGTTTTTATTCCGAATGCATAAATATTGTGTGCGGGAGGAAAATCAGGCAAGAGAGAAAATGTCTTTTCCCAACCGCTGATTATAATCCCCTTGTACCCAACCGGGCTCATTCTCAGCCGCGATCTCTGGAAATTACGGAATTTGAGGTCGAGACGGCTGGAGGGACCGGATCTGCGTTATACACTCAGGCATTCACACTCAGGGCTTCTCCGTGCTTGGCGGGGCGGGAAAGGGCAGGCGAGCCGGGCCCGCTTCTTCCTCGCTGCACCAACTCCAGCATCGCTGCGGAAGCCCCGCTGAAGGACCCTTCCTCGCCTTTCCCCGAGAAGCAGCTCCGGGAGCCGAGAGGGCGCCTGTGCCGTCCGTCACAACTCGCCACAAAGCTTCAACGCCCGGGAAGGCCTTTGCACCCCGGTGAGGCTGCAGGGCGGAGGCCTCCCAAGCGGCGGGACCAAGGCAACTAATCGCGTCAGGCTGGAAATCGGGACTTTCTTTCCCCACAACAGGAACTATTGGGGCCGCCGACCAAAGCGCCCGCCCGGACGGCTCCTCACACTACCAGGCCCGGCCGCCTGTTCCCGGCTTTGACCTCTCGTTGAGAGTGTGGACATCACCGCGACGGGGCCTCTGGAGACCTCTCGAGTCGCGCTCCCGTTTCCGGGCAAATGGCTCCGGGTGAGCGACCAGGCCCCAAACAAGCGTCTGTTTCGTTAGGCAGCCGCCGTAGGAAAGCAACGGCAGGCAACTACCCTGGCTGTCTCTTTAGCGCGCTGGGGTGGTGGGGATTGGCGTGGGCTTTTTTACAGGCCTGGAGGGACAGAGAAGGAGCCTCTGGAAAGCGAAAGGGCGCGAAAGACTGGCAGCCGGTGCGGCCCCGCTTGGCGCCTAATTTGGAGTTGGAAGAAGCTCGGCGGCCACGCAAAAGGCCCCTCTCAGGATCTGTCCCCGCGTCTTTTTCCGTTCCTAAACCTAATCCTCCGAGTGGATCCTCGGTTCCTACTGTTTTTATTAGCGAAAAAGTCAGGTTTTTGGACCGGATTCTCCTCCGAAGTACGGCAGAGGAAGAGTTTACGGCTCTCCGGCTTTGGGAAAGCTCGGCTCGAAGAAGCACTTGGCAAAACTTGGCGAACCCCCAAGCTCGATTCTTCCCGGCCGGCTGCCGTTGGGAGTTCTGGCGAACGGAAGCCCTTGGGATCCGTTCTTGCGACCTAACCCCCGGGAGCCTCTCCGAGAATCGAGGCCTTGTCGCTCTTTGCCCCGTTTATTCAGAGATTCCACCGAGCTAGAGGACGGCCGCCCTAGAGATTTTTGCATTGCCCTCTTTCGGCCACCGCCAACGCTCAAGAAAGAATCCGCGACCGCGTCACGGTGGCTTTGGAAAAAGGACAACCCGCTTTTGCTCCGCGGACCCGAATGTCGACCGCCTTGACTCTCGGGAGCCTCCCGAGTCTCGGCTCCGCCCCCCTCACGAAAGGGGCGGAGAAGGTAGAACCTGAACAAGAAAGGTGTCACCAAATATTTATGAATGGCTGGTGATCAGTGACCTTTCTTAATTCTATTCATTTTCTCGAGATTTCCACGGCTGTTTCTCGCGCAGCTGGGTTTCGTCCTTTCGCCCCATTGTGCCAGCTCTGGTGGGAGAGGGGGCGGGTGGCGGGGGGAGCTGAACAAGGCGACGGCGAGCAAAACCCTTTACCTTGAAATGTAAGGGCTCCTGGAGAGGAATGGGGCTGGGGGCTTCTGATCCCTTCGCCTCTCCTCGGGAATGATCAAGAGCTCCTGATGGATGTTTAGAGTCTATTTTTCTCTGTTTCTCTTCCCGAACTGGATAGGAAGGTGCCGCTGGAAGAAAGCCTTACCTGCCTTCGTTTCGCCTTCAGGTTTTATCACCTTCCAGGTTGAGCCTTTTTCAGAACCAATGGTCGATTTTTTTAAAAAAAAAAAGTTATTTCCCCCCGTATTTCTATGTCCTCCCCAAAGGAATAAAACCAATTTCAAACTAATAGAAAAACAAACCAGACCCTTTAAGTGTTCGGCAGCAGCTTCCAGCATTGGTTTTTTTCAGCCTATCTATTAATTCTTCGGAAGCCGTTTCTTAGGAAATCCCGCCGGGTTTTCTTCCCAAGTCCCCGTTGGTCTCTTTCCGTTCAAACCATTCCGACAATCCTCAGATTCGAATGTTTTGCTCTCAAACTCAGAGGTGCTGAGGTCCATTTAAAGCCCCATTAAATGCAGTGGGACTGTACTTCAGTTTTACTACTTCAGATTTTCCCTACTTTTGCCTGGCTTTTTGAGGAGGAGAGGCTAGGAGAAGTGTTTGACCTGCGCTACAGTGCAAGTTTCAAATCAGTTCAACGATAAAAGGAAGGGGAGACAGGCGGATTTTAAGCAGGAGTCAGAATGGCTACTTTCCTACGTTCCCGGGCATTTCGAAGGCACTGGTGATTTTTTTCCCCGATCGGGTCAGTAAAGTATTAGCTGAAAGACAAGCGCCACTTCTACCTAAGGGCGACTTTTGTTCGCTTTGAGCCCCCCTGTTTTTAGTGAGCGAAGAAGAGTTGGTTCGATTCCACTGGTCTTAATTTCAGCCCCCCCCCCACCTGTCACTTTGCTCTGAGATATTTTTGAGGTTCAGAGGGTCGCGCTGGGGCGCCTGTTCTAAAAAAAAAATCTTTCTACTCTTTTGCTGATCTGGAAAACTTTTTTGAATTTCCTTGAGCGCTCCCGATGGAGCTTTAATTAAGGAGCGAAATTTAATCCCGATCTGACGGTAGTTCGTTGCAGTCGTTCATTCGGAATGAATCCGCCTGTCCTCAAGGCAGCCTACAATAACAAATTACAATGGGTGGGTGGATGGAGGTTGCTTTTGCATTCTGGAGGTGATTGTCCTGGATGTCCCTCGCCTTTGACTCAGACTGCCTGTTAATTCAGCAGCTTTGGCGGCCAAGGTAGCCTT
>JANHFJ010004139.1:29365-39685 GCA_032468195.1 Cerberus rynchops | reverse complement strand
TTGTGGACTTCAACTCCCAGAATTCCTCAGCCAGCTTTGCTTCAAGTCTTCAAGTTGCCAAGATTGGAGACCCCTGAACTAGATCACTCTAAAAATAAAAGGACCATCTCTTAAAAAAAAAAAAAAAAGCAAGCACCAAGATAAACCCAACTGTGATTTTCCCCCTTCCCCTGCGTTTCATCTGGCCTTGCTTCTTAAAAGCTCACCAAACAAATCTTCGCCGGGAACCCTTTCTAGAGAATTGCCAGCTTTACCCAACCCCCTACCTTTTCGAATGTATCCGAGTACAGTTCCCATTGCAGTCCTAATTTGGGATGGAAAGTATTGCAAATTCAAGGTATTCCCGCCACCCCTTCCTTTTCTATCGAGGGCTAGTCGAGAACACACGTCACATTTGCATTTGTGAAGCCTCCGAGGCATTCGGGCCTTGAGCGCTGTGCGGGGGGCGTGGGTGGGTGGCAACTGCGCGAAGCAATCGAAATCCCATAGAATATAACTTTATTGTCACTTTGAATGCACACTAATCAACATAAAGATGAAATTTCGTTGCGTACAGCTCTCAAAGGGCTCCAATATACACTACGCAAACATGACAAAATAAATAAAATGCAGAATTATGCACATACCCACACCTATACACCCATCTCCATGGTGTGGGTAGAATTTGTCCACGCATGACAGGAAAGCCAAGGAAGACCCGCTCCCGTCTCTTCTTCTTCCCTCCCATGCCCCGGCCTCCCCCCGCCCCCCAGATTAAATCCCCGAGAACTGGCGCCAGATTAAATCCCCGAGAACTGGCGTGGGTTAACCCCCCACTCTCCGCGGAAAGTTAATTCAGCAGTGGTCCTCGCCGATTTCCACTCTTGTCCCCACCGGTCTCGGCAAAGCAGCCCCGTCAATCTAGCGGAGGGAAAGGCGGGCGGCTGGAAATGGGCGGGCGGGCAGCCAGGCCTGATGGGGGCTCTAATCCGAGGGCGCCGGGCGCCTTCTGCGCCTCATTTCTCGCCTTCTCTTTCTCTCTCGTGTGCAGGAAGCGAGCTGGAGGTGAAGGCGGGAGCCGCGGGCCGCGAGCCATGGCTGAGGGGCAGCAGGTGGGCCCCGCCGCCGCCGACGCCTGGGAAATCGACGTGGAGAGCCTGGAAGAGCCCGAGCAGCAGCCGCTGCCGCCGCCCGCGCCACGCCCGCCTTCGCTACGGGCCGCCGGAGACGACGACGAGGAGGAAGACGACAACCAGGACGACGACGACGACGAGGAGGGCGAAGAAGACGAAGACGAAGCCGGGGCAGCGGGCGACCTTCTCCGTCTTCCTGGGCTGCCGCAGCCGCAGCTTGTCTCGCCGTCGCCGGCGTCGGAGGAAGGTGGCGTAGGCGGCGGGGAGCAGCCAGTCCGCAAGCTTAGCCGCACGCCCAAGTGCGCGCGCTGCCGCAACCATGGCGTGGTGTC
Organism: Cerberus rynchops; assembly: GCA_032468195.1. Lineage (NCBI taxonomy): Eukaryota > Metazoa > Chordata > Lepidosauria > Squamata > Homalopsidae > Cerberus > Cerberus rynchops. The sequence continues at coordinate 38,241 of JANHFJ010004139.1, read as the reverse complement.
CTGCCTGAAAGGCCACAAGCGTTTCTGCCGCTGGCGGGACTGCCAGTGTGCCAACTGCCTGCTGGTGGTGGAGCGGCAGCGCGTCATGGCCGCCCAGGTGGCGCTTCGCAGGCAGCAGGCCACCGAGGTAAGGGCCGGCCTCTCCCGTCCTCCCGTCCCTGGGCGACAGGATCTTCTTGGCCTCCCTGGGCGGATTCCGCCCTCCGCCCCCCGGACGAGGCTCCCCAGTCATCCCCATCCTCTCCTGCCTTGTTTTCCCTCGGGGGGGGGGGGAATAAAACCCGGCCCGGAGGGCGGAGCGTTTCCTTAAGGGGCCCACGCATGCTCGGAGGTTTTGCTGGTTGCCAGGTCCTTGGGTCCTCAGGTGCCCGGAGACGTTGGCCGGCCTTGAGGCTGGAGGAAGGCTGATCTTCCGAGGAAAAGGCGTTGGTGGGGTGGGCCTGGGGGCGGCCGCGGAATCGAACCGGTCTCCTTTTTGACGGAGGGGCAGGAGCGGAGCCCCCGACGACCCTCTGAGGCGCCGCCCCAGGACGGGGAATCTTCCTCTGGGACCAGAGTGGTTTCAATAATAGTATTCGCTTTATGGAACTGGAACATCTATTATTTCCGAAAAATAATAGAATAATAACAATAACAATAATAAAAAAGAAATTTATTTTGATGGGCAGTTATCTTCTGAAAGCCTTGACTGACTGATTGGATTTAAACTGGCTATGAGGTGCTTATAGATGCTGTTAGTTGGCCTACTCAACATTTTTTGTGAGACTGATTTAGCTTAGACCCAAATATTTTAATTTGGATTTTTTGTGGAAAAGCGGGTTCCAAGTTCCAATGGAATTTGTTCTCAGCTTTAGTTGCAACCTCTATTCCGATTTACCTGTTTTCCCTCCACTTTGTTGAAAGCATTGAATGTAAGATCTTCAATTTGCTTGGGGAACAAATTGAATCCAGACTGCAACAAATATACCCAAATTGACATTTCCCCAGGCAATCTTTTCTTTTTATTATTTCTTCAGAATTAAGACTCCTAAGATATCAGAACCTAAGGTTTTAAGAAGAAATCACATATAGATTTCAACTGGATATAAAGCCCATTTTAATTTGGATCAAGAGGTTTTTTTATTAAAAGAATGTTTCTGTCACGGAGTATTTAAGGGGCTGTATCACATGCTTAAGATTTTTCTTTCAAACAAGTAGTTAGAAAGTGCATTTTACTTTTTCAACCGCGTAGTATGGTATGCGTTTGGACTTTTTTTTACTTTTACTTTTTCAACTGTGTAGTTGGTATGGTATGCATTTGGACAATTTCTTCTGTGATCATTCCTAATCAAAATCCAAATGCATTTTGCATATTCTAGCCAAAGCTAAAGCTATTACGGTGTATATTTGATTTAATTGAAAGAATTAAGCATATGTCTCCTTTGGTATTGGCTGCTGTCTATATTTGGGAGCTTGGAATAAAACTATACAGTATAAGTTGTTTAAACCTTTAAGCCAATTGTTTAGAAGTTAAATTCCTAATATATTTAGAGTCAAAGGAAGATATCTGATGTAGAAGGAATTCTATTAAAATGAGAATATGTTTAACTTGATTAATTAATCCATTTTCTGAGTTTGCACAGTACATCGAACTATAGTCAAATAGCTAACTTACAAAGAGATACAAATGCTGTTGCTAAATTGGTTTTAAAATATGGTGAAACCCCAGTCTCTTTGAAGTATGAAGAGTACTGGCTCCCCCCCCCCCCAAAACTGCAACCTCAGAAATTGATTCTGCTGGGAATAATAAGAATATACATAATTAATGAAGTTTCTCTGATTTCTTTTTCCTTTCCATGTTTCTCTACTAGGATAAGAAAGGACATACAGCGAAACAGGCTAATTTTGAACGCAGAACAGTGTACCAGAGACATGTTCGGACACCTAGTTTGCTGGCTAAAAGCATTTTAGAAGGTAATAATTTTTAGCATTTTGAAGTTGCCTGTCTTTATATACCTTAGGAATTGTTTTTGTCTGGTTTGTTAATATACATAATGATCTTACTTCTGTCAATTTAGTAATAAAAAGACTAAGAAAATTATACAAACAATTGTAAGTACTCATGAACCCTGATCCACCGCAAATCTCAGTAACCTTTGAACAAAATAATTTTAATTAGATTTTGATTTGTACACTTTATTTCTGTCATAAAAAATAGCAAATGCTTTTTTAGAAATTAGTTGATGACAGTGTTATAGCCAGCAACTGATTTATAATTTCTGGCATGATAAGAAATAATGATAAGGGCTAGATCAGATTATGCAAAAAAGAAGTACAGAGTCTACATACTGATTATTTGAAGATTAAAAAAATAGCTAATACCGTATGGAAATACCTTTCCATCTCTTAAAAGGAATAGTCACATTAAATTAGGAAAATGTATAGCGTAGTTGCAGTGAACTACTTTTTAATTCTAAACAGTTTTCAAAAAGCTAATTTCCTGGAAATTGAACTTTCTCTTCATTTTGCCTTAACTTGTATTCAAATAATTGTTGATTAAAAACATAAAGTGATATTTTGGGGAGTTAAATTAGTATTTCTCTGTCAAAAGCATATATAAGGTTGAATATTAGAATTATATATTTTTGAAAACATTAATAGTGGAGTTCTTTTGGTTCCTATCTACGATAATCCTATTATTTTATTATCTTTATCATTTGATGCAGATTTAATAAATCTAAAGTCTTTGAGCCAATTCTGTAGTGTTGAGAAAATTAGTAATTTAGTAATTAGTAATAGAAACAATCCACTAGTAATAGAAACAATCCATTTCTATTCAAGTTAGTGATATCTTGCTTTATACCATATATAAATGTTTTATTTGGGTGAAAATCCCATTAAATTATTCATGATTTTGAGCAATTATGCTTAACGGGCCTGTGGAAAAGTATGTGTAACATGAAATTCTCCCTTGCAACGATCCCAAATAAACTTATTTGAGATTATGTCTCATTGAACTCAGTAAGGCATATTGAGTAATGTCCACTATAAAACTGTTCTGTTGTAGTAAACTGAACCTTACAAAATCAGTTATTAATGTTTCCTCTGAGTTGACTTTGATTCCCGGTGAGTTCATTTATCTGTCCTTATTTTTCTCAACAATAATATGGAAATCATTTGCCCTTTCCTTCTTCCAAATTAGATATCTAAGATTTCATAGATTGATATCTGATCTAGTCAAAATCTCTGAGATTTCATAGATTTGCTGTTGTGAAAGTTTTTCGTTCTTTGTCATGTTGACAAACAGTACTTATTTCTGAGCAAATAAATACTTGAGTTGCACATCTCATGATGTCCTTAGTGGATATTAATCAAGAATTGTAGGCCATGCTGTAAGAATCTCCCCAGTTTTTTTTCACACCTTTCCCCCAGTATTGATAACACAGAACCAAATAGGTATAAAATATGTGTTTTTTAAAAAAATTCTTCCCTTTTTTCTAATCAGCAGAAAATAACTAAGATGCAGACAGATTTGGACAGTTCAATTTTTAGGTTTATGGGTTGACACTAAAGATATCTTAAAGAGAATGATCTTTGGTGAAGTTACAGAAGAGATGCTATAAGTGCTGTATGTAAACGCAAGCATATTGACCACAAGGAATAAAATTCAGAATCTGTAAGGAATGAGCTTCTGAAAGTCTTCAGACTAGTTGCTGTTTTGATTTCTCAAGACATCTCAGAAATTCAAAATATTGTTTTCAACTCAACACAACTCAACACTATTTACTCAAAATGATTCAAAAAGTTGATCCCAACTTCTATTTTTGTATGCAGTTTGAATCCCATGTGTTTTGAATGGTGGCTGTGGGCTATGGCTGTTTATTTGGAGTTTGTGAAATGAGGACCTTAAGTTAGAGCTGCAAAGACCATAATTTTGGAAAGTAAAATCCATTGACTTTACTTAAGCTTTATTTCCTGTTAAAGGAAATAGGACTGTCATCTAAATATACAAAGTAGTTTCTTTATATTTCTTCTTTTTCTTTTGGTTCAGTTTTTACATTCTTGCAAGGATACTTTCCTTGTAGGAGTAGAAACATTCTTATGCTTCATGCTACCTTTTCTGATTTGTCTTAACTTTCTTTCTCTTTTCTCCTAGTACTCCTTGGATTCTATCTTTACCTCTGTGTACGTAGTGATTCACCTTTAGAGAATAGAAATGCACCAGTTGTAGGTATAGAGATCTTTCAAAATCATTTGATAAGTGTCATAATAAAGAAATTAATGTAGTAAAATGGGGGGATGAAAACTGATTTATGGGCTAATGATGTGTGGTGGTTCAGTGTGACTGGATATGGTGAAAGTAATTAGTAGTTTGAGGTGAAAAGTACTTTTTTTTGCATCTTTTCAAAAGGACTACTTGTACATTTATAAATAGATGTCTAAACATCTGATGCAAAGATTGGTCATAAATCTTGGCAGGTAATTAGAAAGTTTTGCTTTAGGTGTCAACCGGGAGGCATGATAAAGGGGAAAAATCATTCAGGTTCTTGTTCCTCAAATTTGCATAACTCTGAAGTTACCTGTTGAGGGTAAAAAAGCACTATGTATGCACCAAAGTGCCATACTCTAAAATATTATCTTCAAGGTCATCAGTGATGATGCAGGGAGAGACCATGTTCTTTTACAGTACATTAGTTCTCTTATCGTTTTGCGCTTTTTGTACTTTTTTAGTTATTAAAACAATTATTTTCTCCCCTCCAAGGTTATCGTCCCATTCCAGCAGAATCTTACCTTGGAGCGAATTCATCCTTGCCACCTCCTGTTAGCGACCGAATGAGAAAAAGACGGGCTTTTGCAGACAAAGAGCTTGAGAACATAATGCTTGAACGGGAATATAAGGAACGAGAAATGATGGAGGCCACCCAGGCTGCTGCCTTCTTCCTGCCAAACCGCATGGTACATGGGCCCGAGTACAATTCTTATAAAAGTTTTAACCCTCATCAACTTGAAGCTTCCAATAAGGAATTTTGTGGTTTTCTGCCTACATGCTTAGATCTGACTATGCAGTATTCAGGTTCAGGGAACATGGAACTGATCTCATCAAATTTGAGTGTGGCCACCACCTACAGGCAATACCCTTTACCCTCTAGATTTTTGGTGTGGCCAAAATGTGGCCCTCTCAATGATGCTCTTCTCTATCAGCAATGCCTTCTAAATGCTACCACAGTCCAGTCTCTCAAACCTGGAGTAATTTGGGACAATAAAGCTTCACATGGCCAGGATTTTCCCACCTCTGAACATGATATCACATTATCAAAAAATGAGAACACTTTGCATCATCCTCATGTTCGGGAACTTGAGACACCTCAAAACGAACTCCAAAACATCTCTCGGGAGGCTCATGAGCGGTCAGCATTTTCATCTCCTAAGAGGACCTTTGCACAGATCTCGGGCAAGGATCCTATAGTTCATCAGGACCCGTCTCTCAACAAGATCAGCAAAGAAAGCAACAAGCAGCATCTGCTACTGCCACCCTCATCCAAATATAGCCCATTCCATTCATTATTCCAGCAGACGCTTCATAGCAAATCGGGATCAGAGTTAAAAACCAGTTTTGATGAGGCATCCAAGAAATATAGAGAGTGTACCTTCAGAGAAAACCAAAAGTACAAATTCAGCATTGACAGATATGCAAAAGACTTTCTGGAGACTAAACAAGTTGTAACAAAATTATCAACAAATGAACCTTTACCGTTTTCTGTTGAATCAATTCTTAAGCGACCATCTTCAATGGTCACCAATGTTTCTCAGTAGGCTGACAATGTGATCTTCCAAACAAATCTCTTGGCACTTAGAATTGAACTTAACCATATGTGTCAAGAAGTAAGTCCCTTTGAATTCCTTAGAGAGTTCTTCTGCTAAGCACTTCACCTACCATACACTTGAAAGAAGTTCTTCAGATTTTGTTGAAATTGATTTCCAATAAACAGGTTTTGAACTACAACATAGCACTAATATTGGTCATTTTCAGAGTGTCTGAGTTGCCCTTTTTGGGGAATTGACTATTCTAAAACTCTGACAATTATTGATCTGCTGTCTGACAAGCTCATGGCCACTGCCTTTTGCCACCATAATTTTGGAAAAAAAGAATTTCAGATGTAAAGGGGGTATTAAAATGTACATAGTATGCATGTTTTATATGAAAATAAAATATTTAAATGTTTTGCAAATTAAAATAGTGCATTCTGTGAGGATTAATTTTCTTTTTTCTTTACATGACATAAACTTATGCCCTCTGATATATTCTGGAAAGCATCTAAGTTGTTGGTCATATTCAGGTAAAGTGTTGTGCCTATGCACATTAATATGATTAAGCCTTAATAATTAACATTATTTTATTATACATAAAATATATATTTCTTGTATAAATCCTGCCTGTGAACAAGTTCCTCAAATTGACACTAAATCATGTGAATTGTAACTTTTGTATACAGTTCATTGGTATTTAGTATTCTTAACTGCAACAAATTCTGGTAGAATTAAGCATTGCTTAAACATATAATTATATATTTCACATGAATTAATGTTAATTGTAGAACAAAACGACTTTCTTGTGTGTTTGGATTTGTGCTGTACAGAATACAGATTTTGATAAAAATGAAACATGGCTGTTAGATACACAACAATCTCACTGAAAGATCTCACTGAAGAAACACTTTCATTGTAATGATCTGTACTAGATACAAAATATATTTTGCAGGATTTTAATTCATATCCCAAGAACAGAGAGCCAATAAGATGCAGCTGAAAAAGCTTGGCTAGCTTTTATAAATCAGTGTGTATGCTGTATCTTCAGGATGCACTAGAAGAGACATTTTTAAAATAGAGTTTAATCATTGCATAATGTGGTTGTGCTTATAGGGATGAACACTGAGCTCATAGAAAAATACAAGATTTTAAAATTATAAATATATATACATGTATGCAAAATCTGGCCCAGTTTGTTGAATCTTTTCATTTCATCTCTCTTGCAATGACATGAATGCAGAATAATACTTTTGATTCATAATCAGTAAATTGATTCCAGGAAAGAAATGGACCTGGGGTCATTCAGATTAATAGATGTAAGGCTCCAGATGATTCAAGACTTGGCCATTTGACTTGCTAGATTGATTGCTTCAGATTGTATGCATACTTCTTGTAATATGGTTACCCATGAATTTCTAACACGTGCAAAATGTGATGCGTTCAAATGATACTTTCCTGGAATACTCACCAATGCCTATAATGATGAGAGATGTTTGAATTTGTCCTGTAGTTTTCTGAAGTACTGTTTCCCCGAAAATACGACCTACCCTCAAAACAAGCCCTAGCCTGATTTTCATGCTTGTACCTAATATAAGCCCTACCCAAAAATAAGTCCACCCACCGTCTGGTTGTACAAAGTGAGGTGAGGCGCATGTGTAGAAATCAAGATAGGGTGGGGATGGGGGGTGGAGCTGCCCCACGCAATCTGCACCTGCTTAGGACTGCTGTAGCTAGGCTTTCCACGCCCTGACACCTGTTGTGTTGCTGCTTGACTTCTGCAGCCATTTGCGGCCAGACATGATGTGATGTGTTGTGCTGGTGCCACTCGCAGTAGGATGTTCTAAGGCTTCTCATGTCAGTGCTGCCACTCGGCAAGATGCTGCAAGGCTCATCATGCCATGACGCCATGTGGCACATTACCCCAGGGCTGGCGCTTGCGTGCACAATGGCACAATTGCTAAACAGCCTCCTGTCTTGAGTGGTAGCACCAGCACAACGAGCTATGTGGTGTCCGGCCGTGAGTGGCTGCAGAAGTCAGGTAGCGGCATGACACAGCATGGGAAGCCTGGCTGCAGTGGTCTTAAGGTAAGCGGGTAAGACATCCCTCGAAAATAAGACCGGGTCTTATTTTCAGGGAAACACAATATATAGTATTTCACCAAAGCCCTCCTTTTACCACATGTGCAGAGGAGACCTACCACAAAATTGTGTATCTCTTCCTACATTTCCCTCTGTCTCAAAATCTCTAAGAATATAGGGAACTGCTTAATTTGATATATACAAGTAACATTTTCTTCATCACTGATGTAAGCCACATGAAGTTGGTTAGCTAGAATAGGACTCCTGATCAGAGCTGGTCCTTCTTTTGGCTTGGGCTGCCAACTTTCACTGGGTCATGGGTTGCATTGAGTCACAGTTACACTTTCAAGTGCTACATTTAAAAAGTAGGCAGTGGGTCCAGGATACCTTGTGGAGTGCCACAGGGCTCAGAGGTTCTGTCTTAATGCCTGAAGGCCGTGGGATTCTGGATGGGGTGCATCAGGCTTTTGCACACCTTTTGGTTGTGTATTTTGGGATGTGACTCCAGACTGGAGTATAGCAGTGGGTTCTTCATGGGGCTGCCCTTTAAGAGCGTTTGGGAGCTTCAGCTGATGGAGAATAGCACATGCAAGAACTTAATGGCATTAGTTACTTAGCATTATGGTAATTACTTAGCTGGTTCTCTTGTTGCCCCGGTTTCTTGTGTGCTTCTGGGTACAATTCAAGGTGCTCGTTTTTATCTTTAAATCCCTCTGTGACTTGAAACAGGGTTATTTACAAAACTGTCTCCCCAATTGTGTCTACTCATTCTACCTGGCCCAGAAGGATGGGCAAAACTGGGTCCCATTGGCTAAGGCAGGGATGTCCAACATTGGCAACTATAAGACTTGTGGACTTAACTCCCAGGATAGCTGGCTGGGAAATTCTGGGAGTTGAAATCCACAAATCTTAAAGATGCCAAGGTTGGACACCATGGTCTAAAGCAGGGGTCGGGAACCTTTTTGACTCAGAGAGCCATGAAAGCAAAATATTTGGAAATTTATTTCAGT
>JANHFJ010004138.1:231766-242826 GCA_032468195.1 Cerberus rynchops | reverse complement strand
GCATAAGCATTTCACTGCATATTGTACCATGTATGATTGTGCATGTGACCAATAAAATTTGAATTTGAATTTGAATTCCATTCACCCTTATCTAACTCTAATCAGGTGCTGTTAGTTGGGAAGATTCCTGCGCATCGGTTTTTAGCAATACATCATTTTCATTTTAGACTGTCACAAACGGGCCTGATCTTTTGTGCCTGACACGTACTTATGCTTTGACAAGGGACTGCAGTAAAGACAGGTGACCGAATCTGGCATCGTGTGAAACTGATGCTTGCGTTCTCCGTCTTGGGTGTGAAAGGCCCAGAGGGATCCTGACTGGGTTCCAGCAATCACCCAGTTCTCTTTCTTGGCAGAAAATGTCACCAAAGCCAAGCACAATATCCTGATATCTTCGATGTCCTGTGAGAAGAGGGGGAGGGGAAAAGAGTTATGATATTCTATCGTAACTATTCACAAAGCATTCCTTATGAAAAGTCAATCAATCAAAATGCAGCTGGAAGGGGCATTGGAGGTCTTGGTAGGAAACCCTATTCCCGTGATGGCGAACCTATGGCACGGGTGCCACGGGTGGCACGCAAAGCCATCTTGCTGGACACACAAGCTGTCAGCCAACTTACCTCCAGTTAAGCATGCACATGCGATCACGCATGCACGCATGCACAATTGCAGAGACCCAGCTGGTCTTTGGGCCTCTGCTGTGCATGCACACAATTGCAGCAGGAAATCCAGCTGGTCTTCGGAGCTCTCCCGTGCATGCACACGCGATTGCTCATGTGTGCGTGAGTGCCTGCGTGCAGCATTGTGTGCACTGCACGTGCAAAAGCTGCATGCAGGCACAGATGGTGCGGTTGCACATGCAGCGCACGTGGAGGAGCTGCATGCAAGTGCAGATGGCACACGCAAAGCACGTACTTTTCAGCACTCGGTAAGTAAAAGGTTCGCCACCACTGCCCTATACATTCCAGACCAATGGTTGTCCAATTTCTTCTTTAAAAAACTTCCAGCGATGGGAGTTCTTACAACTTCTGGAGGCAAGCTGTCCCACTGATTAATTGTTCTCAGTGTCAAGAGGACAGAAAACTCTGATCTGTAAACCATGGTTTCAGGACATAGCAGTAAGTGGGAATGTAGCCATGATGCTTTAGTTGACAAACTGAGAATAAATGATGCAAAGATTCGTACAATGTATGAATCCAACCAATGCATGTTGCATCAGGATGCATTTACTTTCCAAAACATTAATGGCAAAGCTACATTTCCCTAGCATGCTTACAGGAAATCCTTGACTTACAAGCAGTTTGTTTAGTGACCGTTCCAAGTTTACAAGGCTTACACTGAAAAAAGTGACTTTGGACCATTTTTTACACGGGTGACCTTTGCAGAATCCCCACAGTCAGTCACGTGATCAAAATTCAGACACTTGGCAACTGACTCCATCTGTATGACGGTCGCAGTGTCCCAGGGGTCACGTGATCCTCTGTTGCGACCTTCTGACAAACAAAGTCAATGGGGAAGCCAGGTTCACTTAACAACTGCGTTACTAACTTTAACAACTGCAGTGATTCACTTGACAACGGCGGCAAGTTAGGTTGTAAAAGGAGGCAAACACTCCCTTAACCGCTGTCTTGTTTAGCAACAGAAATTCAGGGCACAGCTGTGGCCGTAAGTCGAGGGCTACCTGTATTCACCTTCTTGCCAAAGCAGCACAACACAGAACGAAGCATCAGTTGGAAGGTCAACCTTGAAACCTACTTCACAGGTGCGTTCATCAGTATTTATGTCGACGAATGACAGCTGTGCTTCTCCTCTACCACCACTTCCGATCCAGATCCCAGTTTTTTTGTTACTTTGGTTTGTAGCCACCATGCACTCCGAAGCAAAAGGAGAGGGCACCGAAATGTGTCTCAGGAAACAAACCAGTTCTGCAGAGTTCAAAATTTCATAAACCTGCAGACACCAGATTAGTCAACAACACAATAGTGTCTGAGAACGTCTTATCATTTGCTAAATGCAAAAGTTCCTAATGATGCTAAAATTTGTAGCGTTGGGAACGTCAGCGTCTCATTTACTGACATCTACTGAGCTTACCCGGTCAGAGGTAGGTCTTTCTTGAGGGTTTTCTTTCAAACATTTCTTAATTAAATCTTCAAATCTGGGCCAGGGGGCACAGCCATACTCTTTGACAGGATCTAGAACAGATAATCCTGAGCTTAATTTTGGGACTCGCACTACAGAGACTAACATTTGTCTTGCAAAAGGACCACCTGTTTAAGGAGTCCTTGGCACTCTCTGAGTATGGTGGTTTTGTTACAAGTTCTGTTTATATATAGCACCACAAAGCAAACAGAGAGTACAGTCACCATGTGCTTTACTGCTTAACTGTTTAACTGTAACAGGAAACAGGAAACTCTACTTAGAACAACAGAGTATACAGTATATATGCCATAGATCCAAACTTATAAACATTGCCATCTACTGGCTGAATACTGAATAGTTGTTGCATAGAAATATATTCCAACAATGAATTCCAACAGGTTTCCTTGCAGACATTTCATTACCAAGCTAGATAACATTATCAGTGCTGAGGTTTAGCCCTGATGATGTTCTCTAGTTGGGTAATGAAACATCTGCAAAACAGCCACCGAGCCCAGAGAGTATGAAGGACTCTGCAGTTCTACCTTGAGCTACAAATATTATTGGACATGATTGAACAGAAGATTTTTTTTTAAATGCTTAAGATTCTAGTTTTTCTTATAATCCAGATTTGGAATTTTTGCATTGTAACCTTTTGCCTTTATTTAAAAAAAAACAAATGAAATTCAAACATATCCAAATTAGGACTGAGAATTCACATGTTTCTATGTTTTGTTTTTACATTTGCTGGACAGACTATGATAAGGTAGATTATTACAAAGGTACAAAGGGTTAGTGCATATAGTAACCAGACAGAAAGAAAACGGAACATACCAGGCAGTTTTCCATGGATAGCTAATTCATCAAATTCATTAGGAAATTTTATGCCCTCTAATATTCTCCCACCAGCTGTCAAAATGTCATACAGCAGCAAGCCAAATGAATAAACATCAGCTTGCTGATTGTAAATAACATTTCCTCTGGCAACTTCTGGCGCTCTAAATCCTTAAAAAAGAAAACGAAAAAAGATCCACGAATCATTAATTGTTACCGTCTTTACTAGGCAGATGCTGTTCTTGTTTTAATTTCAGAATCTTAAAGGATATGAACTACATAAACAAGAAAATCAAAATATTATTTATGCTGTAAAAGATACATAAATTCTCCAGAAGGTAATTATGAAAAGAAAACTGTTGGGACCAGTTAATAATAATATCTGTTTTCTCCATAATATAGCCAAGTGATTCGAAACCTTTTATGCTGATAACATCAACAGACACACAGACATAAACAACAGCTACATACTGTGCAAAAGAGACAGTCAACAAACCAAAAAGGGAACAAAAAGACCAAAACAAGGACCTACATATTCCTTTAACCATCTTTTTCTGAATCTAGATATGGCTACTATACAACCCTACAACCCAGGTCTATCAGAATATGAAGGAAATAATTGGCTAAATCAGTGGCCCCTAATCTTTTGGCACCAAGGGACCGGTTCCGGTAGAGAGAAGTTATTTCCGTGGACCAGAGGGGATGTGGTTTTGTGTGCCACAGATAAGGTTTCCCGCAGATGAGGCTTTGCTTGTTTCCATAGACCAGTTTCTGGCATGCCACGGCCCGGTGCCAGTCCATAGACTGCGGGGGTGAATGGGGACCCCAGGGCTAAATAATTCATTAAAGGAAAAGGATCAACGGTTCATTGTGTTTGTGCTCAAGGAATCCATTCATGTTTATTAAATCAGACAACTTCCAATTTCACCTGAGTGCCTCGGAAAGTCCTCATTACCCAAGATGTAAGAGCTACTAGGTTGTTGATACCTGGTGTGCCTTCGGAGGTTTTTATTCCCATTCGGCAACAATATTGGGAAATGCCGTAATCGGCAATCTTGGCAATGACCGCTGAATTGGGATAAAGCGTGAAGAGCAAGACGTTGTGAGGTTTTAAGTCGCGATAGATGATCATGGAAGAATGTAGGTACCTGTTATGAAAAAGAAAGGCAGAAATGCACCAGAGAAGAATAGAAATAACATCATGTACTGTATATATGATGGGTTTTATATCCCAAAGATTTAGAACAGGGGTGTCCAAGTTTGGCAAACTGAAGACTTGTGGACTTCAGCTTCTAGAATTCCCCAGCCAGTCATGAATTCTGGGACTTGAAGTCCACAAGCCTTCAAGTTACCAGGATTGGTGAGCCGTGATGGCACAGTGGTTAGAATGCAGTATTGCAGGCTAACTCTGCCAACTGCCGGGAGTTTGATCCTGAACCGGCTCAAGGTTGACTCGGCCTTCCATCCTTCCGAGGTCAGTAAAATGAGGACCCAGATTGTTGGGGAAAATAGGCTGACTTTGTAAACTGCTTAGAGAGGGGCTGTGAAGCACTGTGAAGCAGTATATAAGTCTAAATGCTATTGTTACTACTTTCTTCATTCCTTCCTTCTTCCCCCCTCCCTCTCTTATTCCCTTTCTCATCCTCCTTCCTGGTGGCGCAGTGGTTAGAATGCAGTATTGCAGGCTGACTCTGCTGACTGCCAGCAGTTCGATCCTGACTGGCTCAAAGTTGACTCAGCCTTCCATCTTTTCAAGGTGGGTAAAACAAGGAGCCAGACTGTTGGGGACAAGAGGCTGACTCTGTAAACCGCTTAGAGAGGGGCTGTAAAGTACTGTGAAGCAGTATATAAGTCTCAGTGCTATAGCTAGTGCTACTAGACATTGTGTATAGATACATAGATACTCTCACACATACACATTCATACATACACACATACTGAAAAAAGAAGGGGCTTTCTATTTTCTTACCTCAAGCCATCTGCCACATGTAGAGCTATCCTGTGCTGTAAGGTTCTGGTTAGGCCTGCATTTTCTTGCTGTAGCAACCGATCTAAAGACCCCTTGGGGGCTAATTCCATGACAAGCATCCGGGGACGCACAGCCGCAGCCATCAGGAACACCAAGCTAGGATGGTGAAGGTGACAAAGCACCGTAAGTTCCTAGAGACAGCAAAATGAAAGTGAAAGGGTAGCCGTACTCCCGCCATGTTATCTCAACGGTGTTCTTTCCTTTCCTTTCCTTTCCTTTTCCTTTTCCTTTTCCTTTTCATAAAGGCAACTGGACTGGTTTTTTCCTTGAGGAGGAAGAAGAAGAAATTTTACTTCTCATCCAAGAAGCTTCTTTGATAGTGGGAGAGATGGAAGGATAGCACCCCAAAGGGTATAGCTAAATGTCTATGGAGACTCTTGATCATCCAGGCAGAGGTGGGCTTGCTGCCTGTTCAGACCGGTTCGCCCAAACCAGTTGTTCCAGTCCTGCGCAGTTCGGAGCACCGGAAAATCGCACCTCCAGCTGGCTCAGCCCACCCTGCTCCGCCCCGCATTATATAGCTCGCCATCGTTACACGGCCCAGCTAATCTCCATAACTTGCCTGCTCTGGTCACCGAAGGGAAGCCGTGCGCATGCGCAGAAGCCTCGCTGTGCGCATGTGCACTCACATTTTTAGTGATAGGTTGCAGAACTATTTCTTGCCCACCACTGCACCACTGCAACACATAGGTGTTTTTCCAAAAGGAAAATGGACTGTTTTTTCAAAAGGAGGAAGATGAGGAAGAGGAAGAGCAGGAGGAGAGGGAAGAGAAGGAGGAGGAGAACAACAACTTTTGAGGCAATCATGACTTGGAAGACTAAGAATCTCCATAGACATATTTTCTATTTATTTTATTTATTTATTATTAAATTTATATACCACCTCTCTCCCAAGTAGGGACTCGGGGCAGTGTACAACCAACTAAAACAGAAGCAATACAATAAATACCAATTAAAACAAAATTAAAATTGACAGAATTAAATTGGGATATGGTTGATTCTGTCAAATTTAAAAATTATGAGTTATACAATTAAAACCGATTAATTTAAAACCCCAAATAATTGATGCTAACATATGCTATGTTTGTAGCGTTTGCAGCTAGAGAGAGAGATTTTTCCAGCCACGTCTCTGCCCCACAGATCCCAAGTGTCACAAACCATTTCAGAGAAGTTGATAAGGCTTTCGAATCGACAAAGAAAAAGCAGACATAAAAATGTGAACGTTGAAAATAAATAAGGGATTCTCCAAAATCAGCAAAGGGAAAAAAAAACCCAGTAACCAAACCTAGCTTTAGTCTGGAAGAATGCAACAGTCGGCCATTTTGAAAATGGCTTGCACTGAGACAACATCTGTGGATATTTGCAACAAATAATTAATGACCCCTGTCAGCTACAAGGTCCGTAGCCATTAATTAAGTTGCACAATCCTGGCCCTTGTGATTTCCAAACAGTTAATTTATGGCTTTGTGATTTATTTGCAGTCTGTGAACTGACTTACCTGTCTCAGAAGCCTAAGGGATGTGTGCTTATTAAAAACCTTCACAGCTACTTCTTCGCCAGTATAAACAGCACGGTACACAGATCCAAAGCCACCGTCACCTTTCCGGCAGAAAATATGAGACAATATTTTAAAAAAAAAGGTTACATTTCCTGAATTTATAGGAGAATAGGTTGGGTCGTCTAGATTTGTGTATCCACATTGGGGGTATCCCAAAATAATTTCTACCTTACCTACTGAATGAAATCCCTAACTTCATAAAACATTTCTAACCGTACCAATTAGATTAAAATAGTGCTATTTCTAAGATCGATGGCAGTTAAGGACTGTCGTATCACCACCAGGGTCTGATGCAGCGTTTAAAAATCTGCCCACAACTCTATTAATCGACAACTATTACATTAAGATTCCTAATTTAATTTAAATGAAGACTTCGACCTCAAGAGCTTTTGTTGCAACTCATTTGCTCATCTTTCCTACAAGTGTTTGTCTTCCTTAGCTGTAGGAAGAAACGCAACAGTTGTCTTTACCAAGAAGGTTTTCTGGTGATTCGTGGAATTCCAGTTCATTGTTGTTCAACATGATGTTTCTAGGTAAATCAGCCAAAATCAAATCTGGAGCAATCTGAGCTATTGGAACAGTAGACCTTGGTTGATCTGGATTTATTAAGAGGTCACCTGGATGGATAAAGAAGAATAGACATGGAAGGGAAACCGATTAAATGGAAAGATAAACAATTTGTGGAACCTCTACTTTCTAAATCACTGATACATCAAATCAAATTCTGTAGAATAGAATAGAATAGAATAAAGAACTGAATATAATAACAGCGTTGGAAGGGCCCCTGGAGGTCTTCTAATCAACCCCCTAGTCAGGCAGGAAACCTATACCATTTCAGACAAAGGGTTGTCCAATGTCTTCTTAAAAGGGATGAAGCATCCACAAATTCTGGAGGCAAATTTGTCAGTTTGCAGCAGCAATCACATTCAGAAAGCAAACACAGGCAGAGGAGAAGAGTTAAGAGTTTCAGTTTCAGTTCAGAGCTCAGCATAGACTAATTTCAGTTTCAGAGCTGCAGAGCTAAGCCACACCCAGGTACCAAACTGTTTCAGTCACCAATCAGCTCCCATTGGCTGATCTGTTGCTATATCTCTTTATATCTAAGTCATGAACTCTCATACACTGACAAAATTGTTCCACTGATTAATTCTTCTAACTGTCAGGAAATTTCTCCTTAGTTCTAGATTGCTTCTCTCCTTGATTAGTTTCCAACCGTTGCTTCTTGTCCTACCCTCAGGGGCTTTGGAGAATAGTTTGACTCCCTCTTCTGGTGTCATTTATATAATGACAGCATTCCACAAATGATGTGATCTATATAATCATAAAGACACATAGCTACAATGTTCCATTTGGAAATACTGGTTGTAAAAATCATTATATATACATTTCAATAAGATAGACAAACATTTAGCTCTAATGACTCCAGGTTATACTGGGAAATGGATCAGGATCTACATACACGCACATCTATGGGGTCACCACAACATATAAACAGTTTCACGTTACATGAATGGACAAAATCGAACATAAATAAGAGTCCGTTGCTAAGTGTTTCAATACCGAACACATGACCATGGGGCTGCTCCAATGGTCGTAAGCGTGAAAAACGGTCATGTCACTTTTTTTAACTTCAAATGGTCACTAAATGAATTGTTGTAAGTTGAGGATTCCCTGTGTAGGCTTTGAGAGATCATCATATAAATAAATCTGTAAGGATCTGCATGCTCTTATTAATTCTTGCTACATGCTAGAGCAGGGGTGTCAAACTCAAGGCCTGATGCCCGAATCCGGCCCACGGGTGCTTAGATCTGGCCAGCAGGGCTGCCCTGGTGGACTAGCCAACGGGGTCTCTGCCAGGGAAAACAGAACGCAGGAGGGCTCCATTTTTGCTGGCAGAGAGTTGCAGGAGGCCATTGCAGCTGAAAACAGAGCTTAGGATCCCGTTTTTGCTGGTAGAGTACTCAGCCACCACACATGGCCCTGTCATTTCGAGCTGGCCATACCCAGCCACCACACCCTGGCCCCCTGAGGTAAAATACAACCCTGATGTGGCCCTCAATGAAATCGAATTTGACACCCCTGTGCTAGAAAGTAATCAGATTGTTATTTTGATCTAAAAATACTATATAATTAACATTAAGAGGTGTACATTTATTACTGTAAAGTGAAAAAGCATTTCGGAATGGATTGGTCAAAATACCATAGGAAACCTACCTTCCTCAGCCTTTTTAAGTAGGTCGTCAAGCAGTATTTTCTGGTGTTCCTCTCCATCCTCAAAACTGTACAAAGCCCATTTTTTCAACAGCGTTTCTCCTTCGCCACAAATATCTACTTCCAATAAACCCGGGAACCACTCCTCCATCAGAGAATCGATATGATCTACAACTTGCCCCAAAATTATGCAACCTTCAGAAAGTGGTGGTGGGGGGAGAAAGAAAGAGGGTTAAAAATTGTGGTTTGCTGTTATCTGTAATTAGAAATACACGAAAAAGTTTTCCGCTGAGCAAAACCAACATGTTGTGGCCCGCCAGCCACCAGTGGAGCTGGCGGCAGACTCGGATGACGAGGAGGTCAGGGAAGAACTTGGACCAGTTCTGGAGCCTGGCGAAGGCTCTGATGGATGCTCAGTGTTGGACACAGAGATAGAGCCAGGGCTGTCTGGCATTTCCCAGCCACCAGAGAGGCAGCTGCCTTTGGAGTCAGAGCTAAGTGAGGAGGAAGAAGAGATGGGGCCTGTTCCAGATACGCATATGCGCAGAGCAGATAGAAGAGGTGAACAATGGAGGACAAGGAGTCGGCTTGGAAAGCAAAACAAACATGGATGCTGAATGGCTCCTCCCCAGCTGGGGAATAAATAGGAGGAAAGGGGAGTGGAGATTGAAGCAGACAACCATTCACATTGCTGGAGATTTTCCTCATTGTGTTTCTTGCGACAAAGACTGCCTTGCCAGAACTGAGGTTTGTCTATTTCTCTGACTTAATTTGCAGCCTTCCGGCTGGCAGCTCACAACCTTGCATTTCTCATAACGAGCTGATAAGGACTATTGCTTCAGTTAACTCACTGCAGGATTCTTGCCCGGACTTTCTGAATGCAATTAATTCACAAGGTGTAAATAAAGAGGGTTTTTTCCTTTGCAAGGAGTCTGTTTCTTGCTTCTGCAAAGGCCAGGTCAGAACACAATATCTTAATCCCCCCCCCCCTCCAGAAGGTTGGGACGCATATTTAACCTTTTCTGCAAGAAGGGACCGTGATTTTTAGAAAGCTGCTGAGATTGTTTTCCAAAACTGCAGATTCCACCAGGGTGTAAGCTTCTGGAGACCAGCTCAGATATATGCCTTGCCTCCAGTACATCTTGTTAGGACGAAGAGCTCGTTCTAAGAAGAAAAGGAGGAGATCTTAAGTCTGCAATATTTTTTTTTTCTCTATTGTAAATTCACACACAATCCCTTTCTCTGGCATGATTTTATGCGTGGGATAAATTTATAGTCTCAATCTACGCAAACAAGATACTTTATTTTTCATCGCAGATTGAGAAAAAATGTTCTTTGAGAAGGGGAAAGTTAGAAGCACAAATTATGCAAGAAGGAGAAATCCTCTTTCTAAATTCACATTTAGAACATTCTCGGACATTTATGCGTGGGATAAATTTATAGTCTCAATCCATCTAAATAGGATACCCTTTTTATATATTTGTCACCATGGAATGGAAAAAAAACCCATGATATTTAGGAAGAGGAGAGTTAGAAACACGAAGTATGCAAAAACAAGAAAAAACTTTTGTAAAACTTCTATAACTTTTTGCAATCTTAATCACCATGGCTAATTGGGGCCCAAGGATGGGAAAAGCCCCAGGTTCAAATCTCAGGTTGGGAATTTTTCTCAATATACAGTCATCATGAAATCAATTCAAATACATGAAGTAAAATACAGCTGCTTCCTTAAGGTTTAAAATACAATTTTTTTAACCATCATACTAATCTAAATATCTACCTTGGCCCAAATTATTTCTACTGCCATAAATTAACAGCATTTGGAATCCTAATATTGTGAAGGTATTAAGACATAGGATGTCTGAGATCCTTCATAGTATTGGGATTCCAAGCATAAGATGTCTTAGGTAAATAACACGTGTTCTAGAGCCCTAAATGAAATCCCTTAAATGAGTTTGCTTTTATAAATAATTCATAATTCTCTTTGCCTATCTCCTATCGAACACCTCCAATCCATAGGTCTTTCTGTCGGAAAATACTTTACAATGAAACCGGGATAACAATTCCAAAATGTCATAGAATAGACCTTTATCTGTTTGTACCTGAAGGTAATTCCCATTGAAATTGGACAAATCCAAGCAATATTTTCTGTATCAAATTAGGTTCAGCCTACAGAGCTCATGCTAGAACATGAATTAAAGCAACCACGTAAATGACTTTAAAACCAAATCCCGGATGTTGATTTAAGACACAAAATCTGTGGTAACCCAGCTGATTTCCTAATAACAAGGG
>JANHFJ010004138.1:175095-190948 GCA_032468195.1 Cerberus rynchops | reverse complement strand
AAAGTGAAGATGATGGGCACAACTATGCAAAGCCTCCTCATGGTTGTGGCTGCCATCTTGGGTGAATTTTTTTTTTTTATTTTGAACCCCAGGTTTCATCCATTCCATTCTATACTAAATGTCTTCAGACAATAGAGTAAATGGTTGGTTAGCAATGTTCAGTTAACAGCCTTCTCAGACAGCAATGGACGGTGCCAAACTGCCTATAATAATTTGTTCACACTGTGCCCTGTTGTGGAAAAACTTTAGGCAGACATCAAGTCACATTAGCCTGCAATCAGTTTTTAACACTTGCATTTTTTAAAATAAGCTTAGTGTGAAAATGTCCCTATGTGGTATGAACATGCTTTCATTTTAGATGATTTGGAACTCATAGTTTTGTCACCTCATTCAGATTAATTTCCATAAAAGACGGGGAATTCTCAGTTACCTTGCAAATGGGCTCACACTTCCACCAGGCTAGGAATATTACTTGTGCAGAAAGAATAAAAGGGTTGA
Source organism: Cerberus rynchops (assembly GCA_032468195.1). Classification (NCBI taxonomy): domain Eukaryota; kingdom Metazoa; phylum Chordata; class Lepidosauria; order Squamata; family Homalopsidae; genus Cerberus; species Cerberus rynchops. The sequence continues at coordinate 190,450 of JANHFJ010004138.1, read as the reverse complement.
CTTTTTTTCTAATTACTAAATTGAATCCCAAGGGATTTACATCAATTCATACAAAGGAAAAATATATAATTAGATTGATTTTTACAAGTCATATATAAAGAGCATTAACTTTAGAAGTTAAATGAAGCCCCTACAGCAAATTTCTCATTGCTCAGTTCAGGAATCTGAATATTCATAACTATGACTTAGAAAGAGATCTGTATAAAGAGGACTTATTTCATGGTTGTTCCTATAATTTATTACAAGTTCGTGAGTGGAGCTGCTTTTTCTTCCACAATTTTTTAGATGCAGGAAGTGTCTTCATCAGACGATAAATCCATTAATTTGATCCCCGGTGGGGATCAAAACAGTGGTTTTGATAGGTGGATTTCACCCTGAGAAAGAACGCACCAAGCCATTATAGATCTTTATAGGTTAAAACCAGCATTTTGCATTGTAGCCAAAATGATTGGAAAGCCAGTACAAGATTCTAAGTGTTAATGTTACATACTCATGGTGATGAGTGCCAACAATCAGTCTTCTGAATGGTGTTCAGGGCTAGCCTATCTAATGATACATAGCAGTCACCCAGTGTGTAATAATAAAGACATGAATCTGTATTTGTGAGGTATTTCCAAGTTCTTTTCTGCAAATAACCAAATATACTGTCCCTGCTCATGTCTCTAAAGTTTAACATAGCTGCTAAAACAAGGGAGTTTAACAAGACTATTTTCAGAGTTTACTGTCTCTCAGCAAGTTTATTTAGAATTCAGATTCAACCTCTATTATAAGCACACTTTGTACACTTAAATAGGAACAAGGAAATCCTGGTTTCTGGGAAAAGACAATCTACAAAAATGATCTTAAATATATTTTTTCAGATACAGGTAGTTCTCAACTTACAACTATCCATTTAGTGACTGTTCAAAGTTACAATGGCATTGAAAAAACTTGATTTTTGACCATATTTCACACTGATGATTGTTGCAGCATCCTCATTATCACTTGATCAAAAGTTGAGCGCTTGGCAGCTGACATGTATTTATGAGTTGCACTGTGTGATGACAGCCCCGATGCCTCCCCAGATACTTCTCCAGATGTTAGGTTGGAGGAGGATGAACCAATTCTGGACACGTCAGGAGTTGGTCAATGGCTCCAAGCAGCCATCTGAAAGGGATTTGGCTGAAGCACAGCTGCAGCAGGACAGCCCTGAGAAGACTGCATTCATTTGTCAAGAATTGACTAGTAAATTGTCTGATAAATTTGATTCAATGGCTAAAAGCCTAAATGAAAAATTGGATCAAAAGTTGGAAAAATTTGCAACAGTTAAACCAACTGAAAAAAAAGATGTTAAGGTCTACTTGTATGGAAGTACAAAAATGGACTCGCAAAAGACTATACCTTTTTTTTCAGAAAGACAAATCTTTAACATGATACGGACTACCAAAAATTTGGCTCATAAGATAATTGAAATGGACATTCTAGCAAAATCTTTTTCAGATCACAATCCAGTGATGGCACATTTTAAATTCAGATTCAGTCTTTTAAGTTAAATGAATCCATTTTGCAAAGACCACAAATTGTCAAAGAATATAAAAAAGTATTTCAAGACTATTTTAATAATATGGGTAAAGGACCCAGATTGACCACAGTTTGGGACGCCTATAAAACTGTGATAAGTTATTTTATACAATATGATAAATGGATTAAGAAGAAATCAGATGGAAAAATCCAAAATGTTTTAGATGAGATTAAAGTGAAGAAGAAAGAATTTCAAAAAGCATTGGAAGACCAAAACACATTTAATCAATTAAAATTATTGCAACAACAAATTTCTATGTTAACAGTTTCAGACATGAAAAAGAAATTGAAATATACAAAGCTGATTTTTTAAAAACATGCAAATAAACCAGAGAGATAGCTGTACAAATTAAGAAAACAGACTGAAAAGAAAATAACTAAAATTTGCGAAGGAAATAGACTCACATGGATAATAAAAATATCTAAAGACTTTTGGGGAGTTAATTTATAGGCAGAACAAGAACAAATAGATGACTATGTACAAAATCAAAATTTATCAAAATTATTGGAAGAACAAAATAAAATTATGAATAGTCCAGTAACCTTTGAAATAACAGAAGCAATTTAAACAGTTAAGATACGTAAAGCAGCTGGACCAGATGGCTTATTGAGTGGGTTTTATAAAATGTTTGAGGATCAATTATTATTTTCAATGAAAGATTTAATGAATTCTATTTTACAAGGGCAGTCTATTCATGGAAAGAAACTTATATTGCTCTGATGCTCAAGGAAGGGAAGGACTTAACTCTTATCATACATTATAGTCTTCTTAATGATTACAAACTTTTTACATCCATTCTAGCTGAAAGACTAAAAAAGTTTTACAAGATGACATCCATGAAGATCAATGTGATTTATTACCCAAAAGATAACCAAAGGACAATGTCAGAATTGTCTAGGACAGGGCTGTCAAACTTGTGGCCCACAGGCCAGATGTATCACGTGCTGGCCATGCCCACGCCCGGTTTAGAGAAGGGGAAAAAAGTCCACGACAATGTGAGTTTGACACCCCTGGTCTAGGATATAATTAAATATTTACAACAATGCAATGACAAATAGGCTATACATTTTTTTAGATGCAGAGAAAGCTTTTGATGATCTGAATTGGGATTTTATGTTTAAAGTAGTTGAGAATATGGACTTCAGACTGAGTTTTATACAAAGACTGAAATCTATTTATACACCACAGAAGGCTGAGATTATGGTCAATGGAGAATTGATGAAACCATGTGAGATTCAGAAAAAGAAAAACAGGGAAGATCAAAGAAAACTGGAAAACAAAACCCAGATTTAAGGTTGGAAAAAAGGTAAAATACCTTGGGGTGACACTAGTAAAAATTCTACATTGTATAAAACTAACTATATTAAAATGTGGAATGAGATAAAACTGGATTTTCAAAGATGGCGAAAACTAGATTTGTCACTAATGGGAAGATTTTCTGTTATTAAAATGACTGTTTTACTCAGAATGTTTTTTGACACATTTTTACTGATTCTGATAAAATATCTGTCTTTTAAATAATGACAGAAGGATATTTCATAATCTGACTTTCTTTCAAGATGGCTGCTGCATGGTAAATACTTCTTTTTCCCCTTACTGAAAATCTGCTGATTTCACTGCCAAAGCTAACTTGGTCTACCTTAAAAGGCTGACATTTTCTTTTCTCACTGTTTTGGATAGCACTGGTATTGATGGAAAAGTATAGTGCAATTCTTCTGGCCCTGTGACTAGAACAGGGCTATCAAACTCCCAGCCCACAGGCTTGATGTGTCATGCGCTGGCCACATCCATGCCCGGCTTAGTGAAGAGGAAAAAAAGTTGTGATAGGTCACGTGACGCCGCCGTGACAACATGAGTTTGACACCCCTGCACTAGAACATAGATTCTCCTGATAGATTATCTTGAAATCAAGAGAGGAAATGCTTTAGTTTCTCTATTAAAATGAACAGAGTAATCAAGATTAATCCTTGGGCCAGATGCCTCATACTCTAGCCATGCCCACGCCGTTTAGCGAAGGGAAAAAAGTCCATGCGATGCTGCCATGACGATATGAGCTTGACACCCCTGATCAAGAGGATCCGTATTTTGCTGAGGTTTCATGACAAAAACATCCAGATATACTGTTCCTGAGAGAAACGCTTGCAACTCGATCTCTTTGCTGTTGTGTTCAATGATTCCATTATGCATATGGAGACTAGGCATGTCTCCACTTGTGTCAGTAATTGGAAGCTGTTCTCTGAAGATCCTTGGACTTGGTTCTATCCTGACTTTATATAGATTTCAATCAAAATATTGTTCATTCACACTGTTATACTGTTCAATAATCTGGTGTACATTGAATAAGTAGGGTCAACTTGTTATGGAACCATGACTCCTGGATCACTGGTCACTTGATCCCTTATCATTCTCTCAGAGGTATTCTCACTGCCAAATCAGCCAGAAATAGCCATCAATGCAATAAATGAACTACCCTGATAGCACCATTCAGCACCATTAGCAAGTGGAATCTGTTGTAATGTGATCTTGGAATGGAAACAGGGTATTAAGAGCCTCAGTGGCGCAGTGGTTAGACTGCAATACTGCAGGCTACTTCTGCTGACTGCTGGCTGCCTGCAATTTGGCAGTTTCAATCCCACCAGGCTCAAGGTTGACTCAGCCTTCCATCCTTCCGAAGTGGGTAAAACGAGGACCCAAATTGTTGGGGGCAATATGCTGATTCTGTAAACAGCTTAGAGGGGGCTGTAAAGCACTGTAAAGCAGCATATAAGTCTAAATGCTAAACCACGAACCATGACTATAATTCCTTGTAATTTTACCAGCCTCATTAGGGTTAGTAATCTCATCTACAGGTTTTTGAAATGTACTTCAGATTGAAAGATTTCTTTCCATCCTGTTGATGGTGATTCCAAAGTGCAAGATCCCACTTCAAATGTGTAAGAGCTCTTGGCAAAGTTCCCACAAAATCATCCTGCAAATATTTAAATGCTTCCTTGGAGTTCTTCAATGATCTCTCCTTAGAGGACCCCTTAGAGCAGCTGGCTGAGGAATTCTGGGAATTGAAGTCCACAAGTCTTAAAGTTGCCAAGATTGGAGACCCCTGCCTCAGAGGACACAAATATCAATTTCTTCAGAGAGCAGACATTCTGAGAAACCCCTTAAGTCCTACCATTATTTTGGTAACTTTGAAATTTGATTGGAACTGGTTATTTCAATTTTAAATCTGAGAAACCTATGAGGGGAGGCCTGACTGGGATGTCAGAGTATGCCTCTGATACCCCCATAGGGTTGAAAATTATCTAGTATAATATAATAGTTTCCACTTTTAACGAACTTCTATTCTGAATGTTCTGGATCTCATGCGCTTGTCTGAGATGCAGAATGGAAAACAGACAAAAGAAATTATCTTGTTCAGGTATGTTCAATAAATTGCACTGCTTCCTTTATTCTTAGCTGCTTCTTGCTGTTATTTGAAATGTAGAATGACAAGAATCTGATCCTAGATTTTCCTTTTGACCGCAGAATGTATCCTTACCAGCTGTCTCAAATCCATTTGTCCTTGCATATGTAATCCCAAGCCTAACATTTCTTCAGTTGATTCCCTACTTGGGAGGTGACACCATTAATTCGAGGGATATTTTCCTTTGGCTCTGCCTTGCCTGTTGGAGATATTGATGGAAGGAAGCAGCTAGAAAGGATTTTAATTCTGTCATAAGAGCATTTGTTCAAGTACATCCTGGAAAGCTGATAGTTATTTGTTACTTATCCATGACTAGCATCAGAGGCAGATGAGACAGAGGAAAATAGAACTGGAAATAGAGTTAGACAATAATTTCACTATTTTGGTATAGAGCCATGGTGGTTAGAATGCAGTACTGCATTGGAAGCAGTGGTTAGAATGCAGTACTGCAGGCTATTTCTGCTGACTGTCTGCAGTTGAACAGTTCGATTCTCACCAGCTCAAGGCTGACTCAGCCTTCCATCCTTCTGAAGTCAGTAAAATGAGGACTCAGATTGTTGGGGGCAATATGCTGACTCTGTAGACTGCTTAGAGAGGGCTAAAAGCAGTCTAAGTGCTATTTTCGATCGATAGAAGAGGGGTTTGCAAAACATTCTAAGGGGCACCATTTATAGAGATGCATTTCCATCATTCATTAGTATTTTTATCCTCAGAATTCACTTAGGTTCACATGAAATTAAAAAAGAGGTACAGATGTGCAATTTAGTTTGGAAAAAGTGTATGTCATTTGAAGTCATTCATATTTGGAATAACAATTGTTTCCTTATCACACTTGAGCACTGGTTTTCTCCAGACAGTATTTGCATTTGATCTTTACTTGGCATTTGAGTGCTATTTAACTGTTCTGTCACATTTGCTACATTATTAAGCTGGGCATGTTAACTATCAACTTCACCTACCACTCAGAAGTCTTGAGAAAATAAAGTTGGAAGTTCTTCAAGGGGGATGACATGCAGATGATGAGAAATAAAATGTTGTATTTGGTCAATATTGCAAAAAAAGTGAAAAGTTTTTTGGGAACAAATAACTTACAGAGGTTAAAGTTTTCCTCGAGTGTGCTTAGCTTTGTAAAGTAACTTCATGGATATATTTACGAATTCTTATGACAACACTTGTTTTAGAACATTTCTTAATTTCTCAGCCTACAGGCTAGGATTTTCTAGTGATCTCCCAGTTATAAAGAAATCCAATCCTTCTTAGTTCATCTAGATACTTCCAGGTAGCTAAGATAATTTAAAATGCTGACATCCTGTTACTGATTTTTTAAAAGATTTTATGTATTTCTCATAAGGCAGCAATCTTTAATCTAACAGGTAACAACAGCACTGCTGTGAGTTATGAGGCTAAGAATAAAAAAGCAGTGAATCTATGTAGCTGTGATAATACTAGAAAATGAACAATATTTTTTTTCTTTGCTTCTGTATATTATTTATCTTTTAAAGCAGAATGCTATTTGAACGAAATCACTGTATGTTTTGATAGGAGTAATTTCTCAGTACTCCTAAATCTACGTCAGGGTGCTGTGAAAAGTTCAAAATTTTACTGGTTTACATATAGAAGAGTAGTTCTGTTCTTTCTGCCAATTTCTGTCTGCTGATTTATTACAAAAAGTGTTTGATTACAACATCTAGTAGGATGGAAGAAAGTAAGACTACTTTTATGGTTAATCATTCTGCTAGTTTTATGGACCATGGACGAGAACTTGGGATCTTCCGTTCTTGCCCATTTTCTTCCCTGATCAAATCGTGTTAAACTCCCTGCCCATCCTTGGAGTTTCCCATGCCAACAGCAGCAGATATCGAAGTCAGCTTTGATGCCAAGATGTAGAGTACAAGAATGTATTTCTCCTCCAAAACTCAGGGATTTGTAATAAAGCAATTATGATAAGCAGACCGAATTGAGCAAGGATTATAAGCCATCAACCAATGAATGCACACATGAAAGGGCAAAATAATTTATCTTTCCCAACCTCTAAAAACCTAGTCTTTTGCACACACAGAGAGAGAGAACAAGGGGGAGGGAGGGAGAGAGAGAGAGAAAGAGAGAGAGAGAGAGAGAGAGAGAGAGAATTTCTCTCCCCACTTCATCACACCTAGTACCAAGCGTGTGAGCTGTGGTTTATTCCTCTGAAAAACATTATTATATGAATGATATTTCTGTTGCCTTGGTATTCACAAACAGATGCCTGTTAGGTTTTGTACATATTTAGATATCCAATCAAGAGCAAGAAAACCAGCTACTAGTCCCCTCCCTTAAGACTCTTCCTTCTTGGTATAAAATTTAGCAGAGGAAACGAATTCTGTGTCTAATTCAAGCATTGCATTCCATTTTCAAAATGGACTTTTAAAAATGTTATATCAGGAGCAAGAAATTATGGATTGTAGGACTACTAATTCTTGCCTAACCCATTAAACAAAAGTTAAGGCAACTATATTTTATCCCCACCTTCTTTTTGGTTTATAAAAAAAAGTCTCCATAAAACCACCAACAGGAAAACAATGAAGTTTAGAGTTCCCCTTCCCAAAATTTCACATATAAAGTTCAAGTGCAATTCAAAATCCAAGTATCTTTTACACTACATACTTTTTCTATCAATAATTCTTCTTTGCAGGTAGTTTCTTCAACAAGATGAACAGGTTTCTTCTTTATGTAGAAGATAAACAAGGTTTCTGTTCTAAAACAAACGCTTCTCTATGATAAACTGAAAATAAAGTCGGGCAGCCAAAATATGGATATATCAGCTGGATGTTCTCTGGAATTCCAAGTTATTTTCTTTGAGGTGAAAAAAAAATCCCATCAAATATTGGAGATTATAAAACATTATAGTTATTCTTCAATATACAATTTAAGATAAAGATGGGCAAAGAAATCTTAAAATCAGCAAAAATGTTTCTACAGTCAAACTCAATACAATATTTGACAGGAATGCAAAATAACAACAACAAAAAACTGAAAAAAAAAGCACTAGAAACTATTTGTATGGTCGTAGAAATCTGGAAACTTTGGATCGCAATAGCTTTATAAACGATCTTGGAAACATCTCCTTTGATTCTTGTGCTGTGTACTTGAAATAGTTTTGAGGATGTGCCAACACATCAAAAAGGGCTTTAATCAATTTCTTGTCCTGTGGGAAACAAGAAGAAGCAAAACCACATCATTTTGCAATGGCTCTCCTGCCCTCCCATTTGGTCCTTCTACCCTACTTCCCCCACTGGCTGAGGTTTCCTTCCCCTTAGAATGGAGTTCCGGTTTTCAGTCTCCCAATTTTAAGAAGCGCTCTGCAATTTCTTAAACAAAAGCCCCTAGGAAAGACTAGGTACGAAAAACTTACCTTTAAAATTTCTTGGTGATTCTCTGAAGCGTATAAACGTCCGTCACGAACAATGTCTTCTATTAACTGCTGATAGTCCTCTGGAAAGTGAATGGTAAAAGGACCAAACTGATTTTGTGAATGCTACAAATGGTGGTTTTGCATAGGTTTTGACAAGACTGAGGTTAATTTCCTTCACTGCTCACAAAAACTAACAAAAACAACCTCCTCTCACCGCTACCCCAAAAGGGCAGATATAGATGTCTCTGTTTTTATTTCAGACCATAAAAACACTAGACCAATTGTATAACTGACTCTCAAAAGAAATACTAGGTTATTTTCTTTGCATGCGGTCCTCCCGAGCTCCATTTTCACTGGCAAAGGGTTGCAGGAGGCTGTGGCAGCTGAAAATGGAGCTTGGGAGCCCGTTTTCGCTGGCGGAGTGCTTGGGCCACCCCAGCCCCCCCCCCAACACGAGTGACGTCAAGTTGGCCACATCCACCCTGGCCATGCCTACCTCGGCCCCCCAAGGCCAAACACAACCCTGATGTGGCCCTCAATGAAATCTAGTTTGACACCCCTGTATTAGAACAATACTTTCACAGATATTACCATCGTATGTTACATAGGGGACTTGAAATCCTTTGCCACTGTTTCCTTCATTTGATTTGAATTGAATCCACAATTTCCGTGACCGGGAGGTGAATGCGATGGGTCTCTCGTAGGTTTGGCAGGTTTCATAGGTAGTAATTGAGGTAGGTGAAGCTTTAAAAAAAAATAAAACAAACATACAGCTTTTTGTAAAAAATAAAATAAAAATTTCAAGATATGTGAAGGGCTACATTTAGCATTCTCTAGTCCAAGATTAGCAAGACTTGTATCTCTATGTAGTCTTTCAGTGAGAAGTGTTTCCTAATTATCCCAAGGTTTTTCTTGGGACTGAACACGGAACCTTCCTTATGTAAAGCTTGTATTCTGTCGCTGAGTTAAGACCATTTTTCAGGCTATTTCCCACTATCTTGCGGCTGATCTAATTAAACTAACTTTCACTGGCAGAAATTCAGGAATCATGTGTAAGTCTTGTTTGGACTAATTATGCTAGACTATACTCTGAGTAATACTCAATAATTTCATTTAATATTGTTTGGAGGTAGAAATAAATTGGACAGTTAGAAGAAAAAAAAAAGACCTGGAAGTGATTATTATACAGGGTGCAATTCTGCAGAAAGCATGGTTATTATCCAACACCAGCCATTTAGACACTACTGAAAGTGTTATATAGAAAACACAACAAAATATTTGTCAGATATTCAATTAAGACTGAGTTCTTCCTGCAGATGTAGCTCTTATCTAAATGATAAGAGTTAAGTCAACACTTTGAAGCTTTACATAAATAGACATGGTTTCTGAATCAGATAAATTATTCAGTGACAGTCTTCTGGCTTTTCTAGGGACAAAGCTTACCACTTTTTCTCATTACTAAAACATCACCACACTCATCTTCTATTGGGAGAAAGATCTCTGGGACTACGATGAGGATCCGTCTCTTTGGGGGTGGACTTATATTCCAAGTGCATTCAACATTGGCTGGGTAATCTCCTGGGTAGTTGGGAGATTCGATGTACCCTGTATAGTCTCCAAGTTCTCCACCACATTGTTGATCTAGAGAGAGGGGGGGGGGGGGGAGAGTTTAGTTCTCTATTTCTCTTCATCTACTCATTGGTTTTACTTTAAGAAGCTGTACACCAATAAACCATTTTGCAAATTAAACAATTGCTTCGTCAATATTATTTTGGATGATTTTCCTTTGGGATGCTGATCTAACTATCAATCTGACTATGCTAGTGTACATTCTATAAGCCTGGGAGTGAATATCTGTCTCTGGCTGCACTTTGAAATGGGTGGGAGTGGAAATACTGTTCCTCTTTGCAACTCCTTAACTTCCTAGGGAAGACCAGATGCTTCTAAGAATGATGATCAAGGGCTGTATTTATGCTCACCAAAGCACATTTTTGCTTCCGAATATAAAATGTAGCACAACTCTAATCTCTCCTTGTATGTAAAGACAAGACTCAAGTGATTAAAAACTCTTACAGATCAAATGGGTTGCAGATGCATCATGCTGCCTTTTAAAAAGTTAAATATTTGTAAGCCAAAGCCAAATTTGATAAAGAGAGTATGAATGCTTCCTCTTCCTGAAAAAAAGCTTCCTATTTTGGGGAAGAGAATCTATACAGTAGATATGACTTTTGCCTTCCTCACAGTAAGCCCATATCTCCCCTCTATTACACATGCTTGCTATGATTAGCAAGGTGTTGCTCATAGTGAACCCTTGCTCTGAATTAACCTAATTTAATGTGAGTGACAGCATCATACAGGCAGCCCTGTTGACTAGGTACAAACACTATTTTCTTCTGCCAAGGAAGAGTAAAGTTATATACGTATATTTTATTATGTATCCTATATAAGAGATATCAATTTTTTTTGCTTCCAAATAGGCTGAAGAATATCTTCTATCCATGGGCCGTCAGACTTCTAAATGTCACATAACATGACTAGACTTGATACAACAGATTCACAATGCCAGTGCAATGTGCAATATGTACATACCAGTGGAATAATGTGTGTGTGTATGCCTAGCTCAGGTATTTCCTGGGGTTAGGGATTTGTTTACAAGACTGGAGATGTATTCTGTATTTGAATGTATTCTGTGTTTCTGCACTTTGTGTGTTTGTACCAATGGAGGCTCATTCAATTTCGCTGCACACATGTTGTGCATTGACAATAAAGGATTGAATTGAATTTTGTAGCTAAATCCTGTTTCAGCAGACAGCAGCAATGGTTGTTCTCAGCTGTTCTCAAAAAAGCTAAGCAGGGTCAAGCTGGGTTAATACTTAGATGGGATGCCTCCAGAAAATCCCAGTGCTATAGTTAGTCAAACCATCCTGGGAGTAGGCCATGGGGAAAAAAGTTCTGTCTTCTTGCTAAGAAATCTGCATATGTCCATCAAGTCATCAAAAACCACACTTGGCCTAAAAAAGCACCTTTTTCTTAAAAACCTCCAGTGATAGAGCGCCCACAACTTCTAAAGGCAAGCTGTTCCATTGGTTAATTGTTCTCATTGTTCTCACTTAATTACTCCTTAAATCTAGATTTGTTCTCTCCTTGATCCATCCCATACTTCTTCTGTCTTAGCGGTCAAGCAAATAATCACTGAATTTCATCTGTAAGATTTTCAAACTCAACTTTATTATATAGTACAAGTGTAGCTTATAGATGGGGTGTGACTGGCAATAAGTTTAAGATTAACTCATTGAGTAACCTGCTCACAGGGCATTCAAGGCAATATTGCAAGTATCATAGGGAAAACTTACTTTTACAGTGTGTAACATTAGTGGAACCATCAAAATCTGTGCTTGTATTTCCAGGACAAGTGATGCAATAATTCTGGCCAAATTCAGGTTGGTAGGTTCCCACCGGACACCTGATGCATCTGTGGGTTGTAGAGTTGTAGTAATGGCCAGGAGAACAATGAACTGTTTAGAAGAGATTGCAGGTTGTTTTATAATGTATGCAAGATAAAAGGAACAGAGAGAGAGAAAAAAAGGAAACACATCAGGCTGGCACTAGGCAAAAAGTCTTATCCAAGATGCATTTGCTACTTTTTAAGGCAAATAAAAGGAGGATGTGGTGGCTCAGTGGCTTAGATGCTGAACTTGTTGATCAGAAAGGTTGGCAGGTTGGCGGTTTGAATCCCTAGTGCCGTGTAACGGAGTGAGCTCCCGTTACTTGCCCCAGCTTCTGCCAACCTAGCAGCTTGAAATATGTAAAAATGCAAGGAGAAAAATAGGGACCACCTTGGAAGGAAGGTAACAGCGTTCTGTGCGCCTTTGGTGTTTAGTCATGCCAGCCACATGACCACGGAATTGTCATCAAAACAGTGCTGGCTCTTTGGCTTAGAAATGGAGATGAGCACTGCCCCCTAGAGTTGGAAACAACTAGCACATATGTGCGAGGGGAACCTTTACCTTTACCTTAAAGCAAATAAAATCCTGTTCTATTACAAATCAACCCGAAATCCTTACTGAAGGCACAAATGGCCAGCCTTAAACTATCATACTTTGGATGCATTATGCAGAGACTCATTTCTTTAGAAAAGGCTCTGATGCTGGAAGGAAAGAGAAGGAAGAGGATGGGATGACCAACAGGAAGGGGGATGGACTCCTTAGTGGTGAGACTTGGAAGAACAGGTTAGGGATCTAGCATCCTGAAGAAGATCAATTGGTGTGGTTACTATGAGTTGAAAAAGACTTGATGGAACATAATCCACTCATCATTTTACAGTATTCCAATATTTTATTTTGAACTGTCCTAAATAATACGTGGAAGGATAGAACATAAACTTACCTTTAGTTTCACAGTCTTGAAATGAAACTGCGCCCTCGTATTTTGTCCCCAGCCCTCCACCACAGGGGAAACAGAGGGTCCTTCCTGGTTCAGACTGATAAGTGCCAAGGGGACACAGTCTGCAAGGTTTAAAGCCATCAAAAGAAAACTGACCAGGAGAACACTGCCCTAGAAAGGGAATAAATCTATGGTTTACACATAAATATAGCTAAGGCACAGCTGACCAGTTATCTCAATGCCTGTGGCATTTGCTTGTTGGGATTCCTGTGGGATTTTTTTTTTATTTTTTGCTTTTTTTCTGCTAGAAAACAACAAAAAACTTGGAAGTTGCAATCATGCGACTGTGGGACACTACAACCGGTTGTACATGTGAGCCGGTTAAACAAGCTCCCGAAATGCAATCGTATGAGTTGGAGCGCACGCACATAGCAGTTGTAACTTTGAGGAACGGGTGACAAGCAGCTATGAAATCTGTTGTAACTTCAAATAGTTAGTAAGCGATCAGATGTAGGTTGAGGGCTACTGTATAAGATATATTCTAGGAAACTCAGAGTAACCTGATTGGTGCTTCGCGTGAACTGATTTTGCAGGATATAAGCAGGATCCCAGGAAACATTTAACAGGCACAACAGTCAAATCAATACAGAACAATGATTTACAGCTTCAGATTTCTCCCTTTTCCTATTTTTAATTAACTTTTCACTCCAGCTTTGGAATGAAATTTATGACATGAAATAATACTACTTGCCTCCACATTCTAACACACTTCGTGCACCTGCAATGCCTTGCCCATCGGTCCCTGGACAAGGTTCACAGGAAAGTTGACCTGCTGTGTCCTGATATGTTCCTGGTGAGCAAGGGATGCATTGATTATGTTCTCCACTATAATAGGTGCCAACGCTGCAGGTAACTGGGAAAATAAAAACCAATTCTGTGTTTATTACTGATTTATTATCACTGTGTCTTCATAGCACTTGTTGTAGCCGAAACCCCCGTCTTTTTAGCCCAAGAAATACGCGAGACACGGGGTGGTTTGGATGACCATGAGGGTGCCCCTTTATTACAAACTGCGAGCAGAACTCACAATGTACTTACAAGCTGAAGCTTCCCAGGCGGGCCGCGAGTTTTATAACTTGCCGTGGCTTCGCCTGTCATTCGCCTCATTGGCTGGGCCGTCCCAGCCAATGGGAATCATCCGGCCCGGCAGCCAACCCGCTGCCGGTTCAGGAGTTCGCGCGGGCGGACTGGAGGGAAAACTCCGCCCGCACGTGCGCAGAACACAACAGCACTATTGCTCCTTGGCAATCATCCCTTTAAACTGATCACACCGTTGTACAGCTCTACAGTAGATAAGGCCTTGCAATCTTTGAGTCATATTTTAAACCCCCACATAGCATCGTTGTTAATATTAAAACACGTTTTCACATCTATACATAAAACAAGCTCTGAAATGTGGATTCCCACAGAGGAGAAAGTGATTAAAAAATATTAGAATGTGCAGAAATGAATAAGATTGATGCTGGAAATTAAGGAAAAAGAACAAACTGAATATTATATGATATAGGAGATATTTTGCCAATGGTTAGATAATAAAAATAAGAACTAGAAATATGGAATTTAAATAAGATTATGGAAAGAAAGGAGAGCTATTAAAGTTTGAAAGAAAAACATTATTATCATTATTATTATAAGATGTATAGAATGAATAGTAACCTAATGGTATTATTATGGTAAAGTATAATTATTAGCATGCACATTGTTTGTACCCAGATGACAGTGTTTAATGGATGATGTAAGTTTGATATGTTAAAAAATAAAAAACTTTATTTAAAAAAAACAAGCTCTGAAATGTGTACGTGTCATAGACAATACAGTCAAATATCAGATTTCTAATTTGTTCAGTTTAGAAAAAAAATCAGAACTGTAACAGAAACATCTGGAAAATCATCTCTTAAGAAAACATTTTTTTCTGGGCATGTGAAGTAAAATATTTTATTTGAATCTTACCGCATTTTCCATCTTGCTGCACTTGCCCAGTACTGCAAGAATGTCCTTCGCTGACAATTTTAGCTGCCTTGTGAGCTACTTCATACTCTGTCCCGGAAAACTGAATGTAAAATTGCTGCTTGTTAATAGATTTTCTCAAGGTTTTGATAGCTGTTTGTAGTTTCTGTTCCATCCTTTTTCTCAAACAGTCAATATTGCAAGTGTCTAAGTGGGAGAAATAGAAATGTTGGACTCAATGGAGAGCTGAATTAGAATAGTTTTCAGAGTGGCCTCGCTACCTCGCTGGGTCCTCTAATTTGTCTGGAGTAAAATATATTTCTGAAGTCACTGACACCTCCAAGAAAAGGAAGGCATTCATATCAATCATTGAATTAATCTATCTCAATAAAGGATTATGTCTTAGACAAAGTTGCTTGCTATACCTATTATTGTGCCTAGGTGGCGCAGTGGTTATTTATTTATTTATTTATTTATTATTATTTATTACCAGCATTTCTATACCGCCCCATCTCCCATGGGACTCGGGGCGGTGTACAGCAATTAAAATACAAAT
>JANHFJ010004138.1:0-11804 GCA_032468195.1 Cerberus rynchops | reverse complement strand
TAACCCTGTAAAGTGGAAAAAAACAAAAGATTTCTTCTAACAACCGGTTCTCCGAACTGCTTAGAAAATTTACTACTGGTTCTAGCCAACCTGCTAGAACCTGCTGAATTTCACCTCTGGATTGAAAATGTTCTTTCTGCAATCTTAACTATCTGTTGAACCATATTCCTTTTTGTTTGGTTCCTGTACTAAACCAGACAGTTATAGAAGTACAAATAACAGACTTAATAATTCTTCTCTAAACTTACTGTATATAAAAAGTTCCTCGGGCAATCTGAACTTCCTGAGCTGAGACAGGAAGAACATTCTTTGTTGTGCGTTTTTAATGTTGGTTCTAATGCTGAGTGTCCATTTCAAGTTCTGGGAGATTATAGAACCTCAAAACTTGAAAGACTCTCCTGCTGATATCGTGCTGTCGAATATAGCAAGAGGTGGTAAAATATAAGGTCTCCTCCAAAAATACACTCGTCTTTACAGCATGTTAAGCATGTTCAGCTCCCAATGGTTACAACTGCACTACAGGGCCCGTTGTTCAACCTTCCATCCATATGCAGACTCATCACCATCTCAAATGAGGCTGGTGACCATAGCATTGCCTGCAAACGTCAGAACGAATTAAGTGATAATCTAATGATAATGTAAATCAAAATAAACCAAATTTCTATTCTACTTACTTTTGAGATGTTGTCAACCAAGGACGCATCTCTTTAGTTGTGTAAGTTTGGAACAACTGAAGGAATTCTGGATAATTCAGGGTGGAACTCTCATTCATGCCCAAGATACCAAGAAGACGCACGTATTCCTCATCTGTCATGCTTATCATGAGGCTGTCCAGCAGGCGTCGGAAATCAAGCATTGTGACTACACCATCATTGTTTCTATCTATTTTACGGAAGGCAATGTATGCATCCTAGTAGGGAATATTCAACTGAGTATCAAAATCAGACCAACTTTTCTTTTCCGCTCAGAGAAACTGTATTATATTATATACTATACCAGTGGTGGCGAACCTTTTACTTACCGAGTGCCAAAAAGTATGCACTTTGTGCATGCCATCTTCACTTGTGTGCGGCTCCTCCACGTGCACTGCATGTGCAACCACACCATCTGTGCATGATGCAGCTTTTGCATGTGCAATGTATATGCACTGGGCACAGTCACTCACGCACACATGAGGAACCACGTGTGCATGCGCAAGAGAGCTCCGAAGACCAGCTGTATTTCCTGCTGCAATTGTGCACATGCACAGTGGAGGCCCAAAGACCAGCTGGGTCTCTGCAATCGCGCATGCATATACTCAGCTGGAGGTAAGTTGGCCGACAGCTTGTGTGCCCAGCAAGATGGCTCTGTGTGCTACTTGTGGCACCTGTGCCATAGGTTTGCCATCATAGTACTATACTATATACTATATTATACTATAACATTATTTTAAAAAAATACTTTTACCTGCAGAGTTAATCTTTTTGCTGGATTATTGATATAAATTCTAAATTTAAAACTATTTAGGAAATAAATCACATGGAAAATCTGAATGTTTTCTTTTAAAGCCAGTTTGGACAACCATGTATAAGTTTTTAATACTGTATCCTATTGTGATTAATTTGATCTAAGGACGCTACAAGTTATTTTAAAAATTGCAAAGTCGAGTCTTTTA
Organism: Cerberus rynchops; assembly: GCA_032468195.1. Classification (NCBI taxonomy): domain Eukaryota; kingdom Metazoa; phylum Chordata; class Lepidosauria; order Squamata; family Homalopsidae; genus Cerberus; species Cerberus rynchops. The sequence goes on along the minus strand of JANHFJ010004138.1, from coordinate 10,150 downwards.
CATGCAAAACAAGGAATCTAACAGCAAACAGGATTTGGTAAACACTTAGCAGACGGTTTATCCTACCGTAGTATTTTTCAGAACTTGGTAACTTTTGAGATGAGTATACTGGCTGGGGAATTCTGGAAGTTGAAGTATACATTGGTTGTATGCTTCAACCAAATCAGCTCAACCCAATTTTATAAAGAATAAACTGGTTTGTTCTTTGTAAAATAATGCAACAGCATCTCAGATTATGAGACTGCACATATAGAAAACAGATCTGTAATAGGACATAAACGATTCCTTCCAACAAACTGTAAACTACAAAATAAACTTACATTTAAAAATTTTAAAATTTAAATTTTAAAAAGTTTGAAGTGTTTGTTTATATATTATCTTTACATGCATATTTAATTCATTTGCTCCTAAACAATCCAATCAATGCCAGCCGTACTCTGATTCTTTTATTGAGATGTTACTGTTCTTCCCTCATAAATACTGGAACATTTTGAAACCCCAGAATGAAGTGATCAAGAAGATCCTAACGCACGGCAAGAAATTATGCTGTGAATTTGTTCAAATAGGCCTCAGAGACCTTCTGCGATATCTAACAGCAAGAGAAAATGGTCACAATTGAGAAGGCCACTGTTCTCAATATCTCCATAGCTTATGAAGAAAATGTTCTGTAAACTAAATACAACCAATATATACTGCTACTTCCAAAATTCCCTAGCCAGTACACTCATCCATCAACATAAAGCCAAGCTGTTAAAAATGTGTAAAATAATCTGTAGAGTTGTTTCAAACATTTGAATTAAGTGTATAGGACATGACCAGATAGAGCCTAAAGATGGCGTCCTATCAGCTTGGAATCCTCTGTTGACTCTTATTTACCATCAATTTGACTTGACCAGTAGATGATCAGTTTTTTGTGTATAGGTATGAAATAAACTTTTAGTGCTTTGAACTCAACTCCTATTTCTGACTGTTTGTGGCTGACACATGGAGCATCTGGATTTACAACGGGGAAAGTTTAGAAGAAAGCATGGAAAACTGGGGAACCTCATTCTTTTTAGAACTGGTTGTGCACAAATACTTCTCGATAAGAGTAAATTATGATAAAATTAGTTAGTTTTGTGTATTATATAGCTGAGGTTTTTTTAGCTTTAATCCCAGTGGTCAACATAAGTAAAAACTCATACACTATAAACTATAGGAAGATAGCTAAATTGTCACGTACAACACAGGAGTGGAAGTTATGTATAAAACTTTGCACCCAGGGATATTACAATGTTCGTAGCGCACTGTTGGAGCGCTCAGTTATTCATTTATTTCATTAATTTTGTTATGGCCACACAGTTTAGTAGACTCTGGGTGGCTTATAGGAAAGTGGACTGTATGTACCAGGGCTGGGTGGGCAATTACGGCTCCTTCATGACTCGTGGACTTCCAAAAATGGAACCTTGAATTCCATTGTCTCTGATCTACACCCAATTTGCTTTGACCATTAATAGTTCAGATTCTTGTAGAGAGTATGAGCTTCCAATAATCCTTTATATTCATTCTAAACAGTCTGAATTTCCTGATTTTTAAAATCAACAAACAAAATTAATAATCATGAGAAATCTCAATGTAATTACCCCATATTCTTCTGCAACCTTGTCACTATACTGGCTGAGACATTCTTCAGCAGACATGAAATGACTTTTGCTAGCATTGGCTCGGCGATTTGAACAGGCTCCACCCAATCTGGAATCTGAAATAATTATATCAATAACAATCCCTGTTATCCTTTTGCATGACATAGATTTGAATAGCTGACATTAGAGCTGCAGTACGCATTGATCAGCATGTTGATCCCTACACAGCAATAGTTCAGATCCCTACATAGCAATGCAACCGATTAGATGGACTCATTGCTTTCTTTAATCCAGTCTTTCTCAACCTCTACAATTTTAAGATATGTGGATTTCAACTCCAAGAATTTCCCAGCCAGCATGTTAAAGTTGCAGAGGTTTCATGTTAGCCAAAGCAACACTAACCCAAACTAGGGGAGGAGGGTTACCCAAAAAGTTATGATAGTCACGTTCACCTGATTTCGATAATATCCTGTTTGTATATTGGATTGGGTGGAAGGAAATTTTGACAAATTAGTCCTGCCTCCATTTAGTTATAAATATTGAGGCTTTGCTCAGCATAGTTTTTATATACAGTATATGCCAGCTTGATCCTATTTCATCCAGTAAATTTGTAAAATTGGATTCAGTATCTTTTTGTTTTGTTTGTATTAGAGCTATCAACTTTAGAATCTATCTCTGCTCTTATGGAAAATGTTGGCTGTTACTTTCGGGGCAAGAACTTTCTGTTTCAACAAGAAAAGGAATCAGACCAAAGTATCCCTTTTCGGGTGTGCATTCACTGACCCTCTCATGCTAAATAATTTTAAATTGATGCAGTGAGTCTATGTGTTAGTAGAAAGGGAAGGAAGCTGCAAGTCAGACCGGCCCTTTTTAATCCATGTTGAGCAGATGGAGATGTTGAGAAGATGTTAAAGATGAAGGTCCATGTTGAAGGGATGGGGGAATGGGGAGGTAACTCTCTTGAAATTCAATTCAATTTCAAATTTATTGGTCACATACACAGTCATACATGGTACGATATGCAGTGAAATGCTTACGCAACCGCGATTAAATTACGCAAATTTAGTACAACAGAATAGCAAAGTTTGAAGGGACCTTCAAGGTCTTCTAGTCACCTTCCTGCTCAAGCAGAAGACCCTATATCATTTCAGATAAATAGCTGTTCAGTGTCTTTTTAAAAAAAAACTCCAGTGATGGAGCATCCACAACTTCTGAAGGCAAGCCATTCCACTGGTTGACTGTTCTCAGTTAGGAAATTTCTTCTTAGTTCTAGGTTGCTCCTCTCTTCAGTTTCCATCCATTTGGTTCATGTCTTGCCTTCTGGCACTTTGGAAAATAGGTTGACTCCCTCATCTTTGCGGTAGCCTTGCAAACATTGGAAGACTATGATGTCCCTAGTCCTTCTTTTCACTAGACATGTCCAATTCCTGCAACTATTCTTCATGTTTTCATCTCCAGCCCCTTAATCATCTTTGTTGCTCTTTTCTGCACTGTTTCCAGAGTCCCAACATCTTTTTTATATTGTGATGACAAAATGGATGCAGTAATCCAAGCATGGCCTTGCCAAGGCCTTAATAAAGCAGTACTAACACTTCATGTGATCTCAATTCTATCCCTCTGTTAATGTAGCCTAGGGTTGCACTGGCTTTTTAGAAGATGCAGCACACGGCTGGCTCATATTTAAGTGATTGTCTACCAAGACTCCAAGATTCCTCTAGTAGTTACTGCTATTGAGCCAAGTTTCACCTAATCTGTACCTGTAAATTTGATTTTTCTTGTGTAAGTGTAAAACTTTTCTCTACAATGAATTTCATTTTGTTAGATAGGTCCCACTGTCAATCCATCTGGATCTTGAGCCTATAATCTGGGGTGTTGGCTATTCTTGTGAATTTGGTGTCATCTGCAAATTTGATACATTCCATTTCTATTTCCTTAACTAAAATGTTCATGAAGATATTGATAAGTACAGAGCCTAAAACAGAACATTGGGGGACCCCACTATATACTTCCCTCCATGTAGATATAGTTCTAGTAAGGACTACACATCGAGTGTGGCTTGTCAGCCAGTTAGAAATTCATCTGGTGGTGATTCTGTCTACTCCACACCTTTCTAGCTTACCAAGAAGTAGGTTGTGGTCTACTTTGTCAAATGCCTTACTGAAATCCAAGTATATTATGTCCATAGCATTTCGCTGGTCCATTAATTTAGTCACATAGTCAAAATAATGAAGAAAGATTTGTTTGGCATGATCTGTTTTTGACAAACCCATATTGGCTTCTGGTTATAACTTTGCTTGCTTCTAGGTGTTCAAAGAACTGTTGCTTGATTATATTTTCCAGGATCTTTCCAGGTATTGATGTCAGGCTGATTGGTCTGTCATTTCCTAAATGCTTCCCTCCACTTTTTTGAAGATGGAAATCACATCAGCTCTTTTCCAATCCTCTGATTGTTTCCCAGTGCTCCAGAATCTTTGAAAGATATGGTTCAATGGTTCCAATATCAGATCTACCAGCTCCTTCAGAGTTCTGGGATGTATTCCATCAGGGTGTGATGATTTGAACTTATCTAAAGTGGACAGGTGTTCTCTTACCATTTTCTTGCCTATTTTAATTTGAATTCCTAGCCTGACTTTTACAGATCTGTTTCTGATACTCTGGGGTATTTTTTCCTTTTGTATGAAGACAGATACAAAGAAAGAAATAAGTAGCTCTGCTATGTTTTCCCATTAGTGGAGTGATGGGTTCTTTGACTTTCTTATTTGTTGAAACTTTTTAAAAATTATTTTTGACATTTGTTGCAAGTGTTAGTTCATTCTGAGCCTTAGCTTTCTTGATTTCATCTTTGCAGATTTGGGCTATATGCTGGTATTCTGTCTCACATATGTGTCCCTCTTTCCATTTTTCAGTCTGGGTTTATCTCGCCTTGCCTGGAAAATGGACTGAAATTGTGTCTGTGACAGGGAATGTAAGGTTTCCCCTGATGCAGCTTAGCTTTCATTTTGAATTTGCAGTTTTAATAAAGGGAACTTGCACTGATTATCTGCGTCCATCTTGTTGGGTACATCAGCATCAGACTAAGTACACAGAACTCTCATCTCAGGGATTCTGTGGTGCATCAAAGTACATGTGAATAGATTCCCTAACTGCAGATCTTTCACAGAAATGCACTCCCCTCACTCTGTGTAGATCCGAATGCAGCCAATATGTCTTCCCTCGCCCCTCGCTCTCCCTCCCTCCTAATTCCTTTGGTGATGCTCATAAACTGTAGACATTAACTCAGGTATACCTGCAAGAGTGAGATCATTTTCTCTCAGACACCTGGTGTCTTCCTCAGGAGGGAGTATGTGAGATGAGGCTGCTGAGCCACTTGAAACTAAGGCCCACTGCACTTTCCTCAGGGAATAAAAATTTAGGTTGCCCAAATCTGTTCTTTGTATGGTGAAGTCGGGACCCAGACAAACCATGAATGACAACACAGGACTCCTGTGCGCCTGGTTGTCTCCTGAAAATGGCTTTTGTGCAACATAGGGAGGGACAGAGATTTCCAGTTTCATATCACCCACAGGAATCATTTCCCTAAAGGTGACACATATAACTGAAAAACCAAGGCTGGGCTTTGATTTCATGGTTTCTCTTGCCGTTTTGACTTTATCTGTCCTCTACAGGCAATGTTGCCCTAGCAGAGGGGAGACAAGAATGGGGAATAATATTGAATATTCAATGAACAACACAACGTTGAAGGGGAAGTGTTTGTCCAATGCAGAAATCTGGGAAATCAAACCACTTCTGCAAAAGATGCTATAGGTTTTACTGCTTGGCAAAAGTTGGCTTTGTTTGAGCTAATGAATGTCGTAAAATGCATCTTTTGACAGTGTTGATGCAGTTGAATTGGTTTTCTCAGTGCAAATGCTTTTAATTGTCATATGTAGAGTTGTTCTGGCTAAATTTGTATGGTGTGGGTTTTTTGTTTTATTTTAAAAAGAAGGATCTTGTTCTAATTGCCATTTTACCTTATGGTATAATCGATGATTGCTAACAGGAATTCTGTAAGGCTGAGCACAATTAAGACTGCGAGCAATACAAGTGCAATAGTAAAATAAATATACAAACAAGCTCTAACATTCAACAGAGAACAAGCTTAGAACTGGATATGTTATGGGAGCAATAAGGTTGTTGGTGCTCTGGGGATTATTTTCACAAAGCGATGACATTTTTAAAAAAATCAAGTTTGCATGGGGAAATGTTTGCAGATGTGTGTGCATATGCACATGTGTATTTGCTTCAAACATTTTGCTTGTTGACCATTGGAGAGAAACCCCAAATCTCTTGTATTTTAAGTAACTATGATAGAACATAGAATAATGCATAGAATAATAGCATGCGCTGGCTGAGGAATTCTGGGAGTTGAAGTCCAAAAGTCGTAAAGTTGCCAAGGTTGGAGACCCCTGATCTAGTCTATCCCACTGCTTGAGCAAGAGACTCTATACCATTTCAGACAAATGATTGTCCAATCTCTGTCTGAAAGCCGCCAGTGATGGGGCACTCACAAGTTTGGAAGGCAACCTATTCCATTGGTTGATTGTTCTTACCATTAGGAATTTTCCCCTTAGTTATAGGTTCCTTCCCTCCTTTGGTAGTTTTCATACATTGTTTCTTGTCTTGCCTTTTGGTGCTTTGGAAAATAGGTTGACCCCCTTGTCTTTGTAGGAGGCCCTTAAATATTGGAACATTGTTATCATGTCCCCCCAATCTTTCTTTCATTAGACTAGACATACAAAATTCCTGTAACTGTTCTTTATAAAGTAGAACCTCCAGTCACAACTGTAATCCATTCCAGGACTTCAGTCGCAACCCAATTTGGTCATGATCAGAAGCGAGACTGACTGTGCATGCGCTTACAAAAAAAAATGGCGCGGCAGGGGAAATAGTAACGGCTGTGTTGGATCGCCATCCAAGAATGTGTTTGCGATCAGTCTTGAACATTTTGTGGATTTTTTGGTCAACACCTAATTTGGTTGTGGTCAGAAGTGTTCGTGATCCAAGGTTCCACTGTATGTTTCAGCCTCCAGCCCCCTAATCATTCTTGTTGCTCTTCTTTGCACTTTTTTTTTTTCAGAATCTCAACATCTCTTTTATACTGTGGTGACCAGAACTACATGCAGTATTCCAAGTGTGGTCTTATCAAGGCTTTGTGAAGCAGTACTAGAACTTCATGTAATCTTGATTCTGTCCCTTTGTTAATTAATGCATTGGCTTTTTTGGTTGTTGCCCCACACGGTTGGTTCATGTTTAAGTGATTGTCCTCTAGGACTTCAAGATCTCTCTCACAATTACTGGCATTAAGCCAAGTTTCACCTTCACCAAGCGTTGGGTTTTATTACCTAAGTGTAAAACCTTGGTTTTATCTACATTGAATTTCATTTTGTTAATAGGGCCCAGTGTTCAAGTCTGTCAAGATCTTTTTGGATCTTGAACTTGTCTTCTGGGGTGTTGGCTAGTCCTAACCAGGTTAGTGTCATCTGCAAATTTGATGAGTTCCTCTTCAATTCCCTCGTCTAGATTATTTATGAAATTATTGAAGAGTACTGTGCCTAAACAGAACCTTTGAATATCCCACGTATTTCTTATATCTTATTTCATTCAAAGTCAGCTTTCCTAACTTCATATGTGCAGGTTTGGGCTATTTGTTGGTATTCTGCCTTAGCTAGGTGTCCCTCTTTCCATTTTTTGTACTTACTTTTTTTTCTCTGTTGGTCTGAGAGTTCTATATGCAACCATCCTGGTTTTTTTCTTCTTCTTTAGTGGTATTAAACTGGAATGGGCTTTTACAATTATATTTTTCAGTTTCCCAAGCTTTTTTTAGTTTATTTCCTCAAGATTTTCATCCACTTGAATCTCTCCCAAGCTCTCTCTAAGTTTGTTAAAATCAGTTCTTTTAAATTCCAAGATACTGGTTTGAATGAGAAAAAATAATATTGATTAGTTTCAGTTTAAGATTTCAAGTTGTGTTCTTCCTTTAAAGAAGGAAAGAAATCCATATGAAGAAAACTACGTACCTATTTACAATGATTGGATGGAATTTATGTTATAAATTTTATGTTATGTTGTTATGTTATAAATACTTTAGCATTTTTATTTAAGATGGACAAAGGTAGATAGATGGGCAGATGCCTAATGTTTAATTTCATTACATTTGTAAACTAAAGTAGCACCAGAAAGACATTGAGATTTGTCTGTCTTGATCTCTTATAAACACCTTGTTTTCTATTACTGTTCCCAGGGTTCAAACCATCCCATTTTTTATTTCAGCCCATGGAAAAAATCCCTTTCGACCATTCTCCTAATTGTATTTTTTTTTAGTGTTATAATAGGAAGAGGAAATGTAAGATAGAAAAATAAAAAGCTTGAGTCATATTGCGGTGACACAAGATATTAGTTTTCACACATAATTATCGATGTGAATTTTCAGTCATTAGTAATTTGCATTTAAGTTAACATTCAATAATTAGAGGTTATCACATGCAAAATCATCTCACCATTGGTTATTTGATTTTAATCTAATAATGTTCCCTCTGCTGCTCAACAGCAATCAACATGTAGTACTCAATAGAATTACATCTACGTGGAGGGAAACATGCAGCGGGGCACCTGAAGGTTCCATCTTGGGCCCAGTACTCTTCAACATCTTCATAAATCAACTAGATGAGGGGATAGAAGCAGAACTTATCAAATTTGCAGCTGACAACAAGCTGCGGGAAATAGCCAACACTTTAGAACAGGGAGGCCCACACTTTTTGGGCTTGTGAGCTACTTCTGCCGTACTGGTAGTGGCAACGGCATTTGGCTCCGCCCACTGGGTCAGGAAGGGGTGGGCGGGGCTTCCTTTCTTCATGCGGCTTGTGTTTGTTTTAAAAAGTTTTCCTGCCTTTTGCTGCGTTTTGGAAGTGGGATTGCTCCTGGGCGAGCAGCTGGAAGAAGAGAAGCCACCGCTGTGGCTCATGTTCATTTTAAAAAGTTTTCCTTTCCACGAGCCACGGCAGTGGCTTCTCTTCTACCAGCTGCTCGCCCAGGAGCGATCCCGCTTCCAAAGCGCAGCAGAAGGCAGGAAAACTTTTTAAAACTAACACAAAAAGAAAGGAAGCCCCGCCCACCCCTTTCTGACCCAGTGGGCGGGGCCAAACACCATCGCCACTACTGGTACTGCAGAAGTAGCTCACAAGCCCAAAAAGTGTGGGCACCCTTGCTCTAAGGCAATGGGAAATCTCTCCCTCCCTTCCCCATTTACCTGGAGGAGTCCAGGAAATTACCAAGAGTCAAGTCAAGCTTGGCTTGATGGAAATTTTACTAATTAATGTAGTTAGAAATTAACAAAAATCCACCCCCCTCCCCATGCAGAAGTGTATTTCCTGCATTGCAGCCGCAAATACACCAAACTTCCACTAGGATCTTCTAACCAAGATGGTTGAGCTTCCCGCAGGTTTGCCACTGTTTATTTCCTGGGATAAGAGTCATTATCCAGACCTGGCCACCTTTTCTACTACTTACTACTAAGCCCAGTAGCCCCTTTCCACTTCTGCCTCTTACCTGTCTTCTCCTCCCAGCCCACAACCAGGGGTTCTGCAAGGCTGGTGTGCTCCACGTGGCACCGGTAGCGGTCCCTCTCCTTGGGGTTGATCTGGATGCTGAGCCAGGCATGGTAGGTTCCATCGGAATTGGGAGCGATGCTCTTCCGAAAGGTTTCCTCCTCCCAGATGACCCCATCCCTTCTCCACATAGCGTTGATCTCCTTGGGGTAAAAGCCAAAGGCTTGGCAGATCAATGTCTCCAGCAGTCCGGAGGGGTCCATCGAGTGGGTGACTTTCACTGTCGGGAGCTCTGTAATGGGATGAAATGAAGATTTCATGCCAGTGGGACTGGAAGCTGGACTGGAAAGAATTCTGTGCAATCATTTGAAGGACCAGCTCTCCCCATTTACACTAGCCCAGGGTGGGCAATTGTGGCTCTTTTAAGACTTGTGGACTTCAAATCCCAGAATCCTTGGGCAAGGCAACCTACATAAAATGGAGGAAACGTTTTGAAGTGTAAGGGTTCCTTAGACTTACACCTCACAATGCTTTTTCCATTTTATTTAGGTTGCCTTGCCCAGGGATTCTGGGAATTGAAGTCCACAGGTCATAAAAGAGCCACAATTGCCCACCCCTGCACCAGCCTGTCCCATTAGATCCAGAAGGGAAGGCATGCTGCGGATACCATGGCAGGGTGGCGCAATGGTTAGAATGTAGTATTGCAGGCTAATTCAGCTCACTGCCAGGAGTTCGATCCTGACCGGGTCAAGATTGACTCAGACTACCATTGAACTGAGGATCCAGATTGTTGGGGGCAATGTTCTGACTCTGTAAACTGCTTAGAGAAGGTTGTAAAGTATTATGAAGTGGTATATAAATCTAAGTGCTATTGCTTTCTTCCAGGTTTGAAAGAGGGATCAAAGAGGCCATCAATGCCAAAATTGAACAGCCTTCTCTTAAGGG
>JANHFJ010004137.1:4698-15623 GCA_032468195.1 Cerberus rynchops | reverse complement strand
AAAATTCATTAAAATTAATTTAACCCTCAAGGTATCAGGCCAGGCCGGCAAGTTGAAATAGGTGGGTTTTCAGGGTGCGTCGGAAGACCCGGAGATCCGTAATAGTGATGTTGATTCTGTGGTCATGTGGCCGGCATGACTAAATGCCAGAGGTGCATGGAGTGCTATTTATCTTTTATCTTCCCATTGAGGTGGTCCCTATTTTTCTACTTGCATCTTTTTTTTACATGCTTTCGAACTGCTAGGTTGGCAGAAGCTGGGGCAAATAACGGGAGCTCACTCAGTTATGCGGCACTAGGGATTCAAACTGCCAACCTTTCTGATCAACAAGCTCAGGGTCTTAACCCCTGAGCCACCGTGTCCCCTTATTGGTACCACTTTATAAATCCTTAGTAGGACCACACCTGGAATACTGCATCTAGTTTTGGTCACCACACTACAAAAAAAGATATTGAGACTTTGGGAAAAAGTGCAAAGGAAGGCAACTAAAGACGATTAAAGACCTGGAGACTAAAACATATGAAGAAAAGTTGCAGGAATTGGATATGGCTAGTCTAGAGAAAAGAAGGACAAGGAGTGACACGATAACAGTTTCAATATTTGAGGGGTGCCATAAAGAAGAGGGAGTCAACTTATTTTCCAAAGCATCAGAAGGCAAGACAAGAAACAATGGATGGAATCTAATCAAAGCAAGAAGCAACCTGGAATTAAGGAGAAACTTCCTATAACAGTGAAGACAATTAAGCTTGCCATCAGAAGTTGTAAGTGCTTCATCACTGGAGGTTTCTAAGACTGGTCAGCCACCTCTCTGAAATGGTACAGGGTCTCCTCCTGCTTGAGCAGTTTATTGTCTAGAAGACCTCCAAAGACCTTTCCAGCTCTATTCTGATTGAAATCATTTTATACTATGTGAAATCTGTAGGGTGAGATCCAAGAAGTGGACCTGTTGTGAAGCCCCAATACCAAGGGGATTTAGTGCCATCAGCCTTCTTAGTAATGGCCCCTCTTCTCCGGAGCAACTTATCCTGGCAAGAAGGATGGGCTTACATTAATTGATATTTCAGAAGGTTATAAAGCTTCATTGGCTCTTCATTATTTGCTTGTCAGAATACTATATGGAGATGAGTAGGTGAGATTTATTGTCTTGCTTGTCTGTCTTAAGGTTTGTTGTTTGTTTTAAAGCTATTATTAGCTATTAAAACTATTATTAAACTGAAGTTGATCAACCTCTCAGTTAACCAACTTGAATGGCAGAGAAGGAGGGTTGGTCACTCACTAGGTGGGTTTATGTACTGTATGCTCTTAAGTTGATTAATAGTTGGACATTATTTCTTTAGAAAATAAAGTAAACAAAAAGAGATGTAAATAAAATAGAACAAAGTACAACTACCAAAGTGCAAATGGATAGACAAAGAATCTAAAATATTATAAAGACTATTGTTTTCCAATTACTTATGACATTATACTGTAATATATATCATTACAAAAAAATAAATAAAAAACCTCTATTGAGCTTTAATCTAAAGATACCTGTGAACCCAGTACAAATCACTTTCTAAATCAATAAACCACAATAGCCACTACTTAATTTAAAATAATGTATGTAAAAGGAAGCAATGGTTTTTCTGCATTGCATGCAAAACCGAATGCATCCTGTGTATGCGTGCACATATAGCTGTCAACCCTGCCTAAAATTATTGCTGTCAACTTTATGAGGTTCTCTGTCATACACGTACAAATCTTTGAAGTGATGCTTTCCTTTGAGAAAGGTTTGTGTGGTGTTTCTCTTTCCAGCAGCATGTATACATATTTGTGTGCAAAAATATACAGTGGGGATATAGATTGTCTGTGCCTAGAATAGACACATGGCCCTTTTTTTTTTTTTTAAGGCATGAGATATAATTTAGGATTTTGGTAAATGGTGTGCAAATAAAATGCAGACAGCTTTGAACTTAACGAGGAAGGCAAACAAATGAATTTTCTTGCAATTTGACCATATGACTAATAACTCTGGAAACACTATACCATTTCAGGCAAGTAGCTGTCCAATCTCTTCTTTAAAATCTTCAGCACCCACAACTATTGAAGACAAGTCATTCCACTGGTTAATTGTTCTCACTGTCGGGAAATTTGTCTTTATTTCTAGGTCGCTTCTCGTTTTGATTAGTTTCCATCCATTGCTTCTTGTCCTGCCTTCTGGTGCTTTGGAGAACAGGTTGATTCCCTCTTCTTTGTGGCAGCCCCTGAGATATTGGAATACTGATATCATGTCATCCTTAGTCCTTCTTTTTCTTAAACTAGACATACCCAATTCCTGCAACCATTCTTCATGTGTTTTAGCTCCAGTCCCCTAATCATTGCTCTTCTCTGTACTCTTACTAGAGCAGTGTTGGTTAACCTTTTTGGCACCGAGTGCCAAAAATGTGAGCATGCATGCCTTCCAGGCATGCACACATGCCTTTCATGCATTGGGCACACTGCGCATGCACAACTCATATGCATGCATGTGTAATCGCATGCGCATTCAGAGGCCCAAAGACCATCTGGGTCTCCAGAAATGCTCGCGCACACATGCGCACTCACATGCACAGCAGGAACAAGAGGCCCAGCTGGAGGTGAGTTGGGGCAACTGCTTGCATGCCCGCAAGTTCACCATTACAGCTCGCATGCCATAGGTTCGCCATCATGGTACTAGAGTCTCAATATCTATTTTACATCGTGGTTAATGAAACTGGATCCATTCACTTAACAACTGTGTTAAATTTGCTTAACAATTGTGGCAAAAAAGGTTATAAAATCAGACATGATTCTCTTAACATCTTCGTTGCTTAGCGGTGAAAATTCTGGTCCTAATTGTGTTTGTAAGTCCAGGACTGCCTGTAATAATTTTCAAGTGCCAGTTCTCCAGCATCTGAAATGCCAGCTTACGAAAGCATTAAACTCCGCCAAGGCATTGTTTAATGGTATATAAGCTAAGGTCAGTGTACTGAGTCTTTGTTTCTGTTTGTAACTGGTTGCACCAAGTCTTTACACATTATTAAGGGCAACTGAAATAATATGATTGTCCTCTGAGTCTTAAAGGATGGGAATCCCTTTGACTAGAATTTTGCATCAGCAGGATGACTGTTTTCCAATTCCAACAGCAAATTAGCGTCCTTTAAGCTTCCACCCATCCGCATTTTGCATCTTTTGATGGGAAAACACATTGTGTGGTCTTAGAATCATCTTATTTCTTTAAGAAACCACTTAAAGGTGATATTTATGAACAGGACCAATAGTGACATATTTCCATATTGTTCAGTGAATCATGGTTACACCCAACACGGTCTAGTGCAGTGTTTCTCAACCTTGGCGACTTTAAGATGTTTGGACTTCTGGGAGTTGAAGTCCAAACATCTTAAGTCGTCAAAGTTGAGAAACACTGCTTTAGGAGGGTTTTTTTAAAAGACAATTTATCAAATCATGAGTAAATATTATGCATACATTATTGAAAAGCCTGGTGTCCATGCTTCTTAAATCAATGTTCTGTGCAATTAAATTAGAAATAAAATAGGTAGCTCAGAGGAAGAACCACAACAAAATCAATTGTGAAGAGGTGATGGCGATAAGAAAACATGCTTTCAGGAAGCGTTTTGCAGTTTTATATTTCAGAGCATTGCCTCCCTTACTCAAAAGTTCATGACACTGAACCACACCAGTTTGCAACTCAGGAATAGCAGAAATGCATTAAGTCCTGATGCTTAGCCCATCAGGCAATTGTGAACAGCATTCACATTCTGCTGGGAAGAATGTTTTAGAAGTGCCCATCTTGCTCTGTCTTAATTCTGTCAGGAGTTAGATTGGATCATAAAGATGAGTTGTGTGGAGGAGTGTAAGGGCTCAGAGGTTAAAGGTGCTGAGCTGGTCATCTGGAAAGCTGACAGCTTGGATTTGAGAGCCAAGCGCTGCACAATGGAAAGAGCTCCTATTCCTGTCCCAGCTCCTGCCAGCCTAGCAGTTAAAAAGCATGCCAATGCAAGCAGATAAATAGGTACCACTCCAGTGGGAAGGTAACAGCATTCCGTGTACCTCAGCATATAGTCATGCTGGCCACATGACCACAGAAATGGCTTTGGATGACTGGTTCTCTCGGCTAAGAAATAGAGATGAGCACACACGCACCACACCCCTTAAAATTAGACATGACTGGATATTTATGAGAAGTCTGACACTATAGAATTCCTATTGTCTTAAAATGCATAAATTTGGGGCTGGTTAGGAATGTGAATTTGGGACAATTAGGCTTTTCTCTTCACTTAGTGTTTCTAATTGTGTGAGAGAAAATAAATACATATGGAAGAATCAGATAATAAGGATTTGATGAAAAAGGACCCCTCTGTTATTTCCTTTATAAAAGTTGAATACCTGAAAATACCAAAGAGAGGTTTGAACCATCTATATTTCCTATGACGGCAGTTATGCCACTTTATTCTTGCCCTACAATGGCTCTGCACAATGGTTTGTGTCCTCTGTGACCAAACTAGACCCAATTTTTTCTTTTGTTTATGGTTCTAATTTATCGCTCTGATCTGATGGGCTAAACTATTGAGAACTGATGTTCTTGCAAAGTTTCTGATTTTAATTAGGAACCTGGTACTAAAAACTCAACCACAATATCATTAATAGCACAGTATGATGGCAACCAAAATAATTAAAAACTCTACTAAAACAGATTAAAAGAACAACAACCCAAAACAAATATAAAATACATAAATGATGTTTCTGCTGCATACCATTCCTTTAGAGCAGCCTTACACTCAGGTCTGCTTGGCCCTGACTCTGTTGTCCTGTAAGGAAACCTGGAAGACCAGCTGTTCCCACAGGCATCAGGCCAGGACATTATGTGTATCGACTGCTTAAGTCAATACTGTTTAATTTTTATGCTCTCCCTCCCCCACAGCACAGCCATTTTTAACTCTTGTTCTAATTGGTAGTTATTACTTGTTTTAAGTTTTTATAAGTTGCCCAGAGCAGTTGGTGAGTGGGTGGCCTGAGAAACTGGAGTCATATACAAACAAATAAATTAATAATCCAGCACTGTACAACAAGAGGATAATAATTCTACTTTCCCCACTCTAACCCAGATTTTTTTTTTCCTCCTCCACACAAAAAAACAGTGGTCAGGTTAGAGAACGAGCCAACTACAATTTTGTGGCTCCTATATCTGGTTTCCATATCCACCAGGAACATGTGTTCTTAATTTTTAAAGGTACCACAATTTTGTTTCTAGCTTTTGAGTCATTTATGACAAATCTCTAACATAAATCTTTCCCCACTTAGAGATTTCTTATCATTAAGCAACCTTTTTCTATTTTTTTTTCTGGGATCTACCATCCTGAATATAATTTATTGGAAAAGCAATTGTTGATGAGAGAGCTGAGAACAGGCAGTTTATTTGTTGCTATCTAATAAAGTTTTAGTTATTTCTATTTAAGATTTCAACAGCTTTATCTTGATGCCATTATAAGCCTAGGACTGTTGCTTTATTTTGTGAACATTTGTATAAAAATTTCCAGAAAGGACAGAATAAATTAGGAACCTTATTATCAACTTGTTGGAAAAATATATTACACAAGATGATATTTCATAATGAATAACAACCTTGTGAAACAAAAATGCAGATTATTAGTTAATGACCTTTTTTGCACTATTATGGAACTGTTTTCCTGCATATTCCATACCAGAGCCCAATAAACCAAGATTACAGAAAATGGGATTATTCCATAATTTGTAAATGTTTTTCTGAAAAAGAAAGGTAGAAGGACACATCTGTGAAGGAACTGCTCAATGAGAGAAAGCAGCAGATTATAAATGAGGCTGAATACCAGTTTACCAGCCATTGACAAAGTATCTCATCTGAAGAGGCGTTTTTAAAAGCTGGTTTAAAGTCAAATTGACATGAGGAAAGGACAGGAGCAATTAAAGGGCAAATAAGGGTAGATATGCCATGAGGTAGGTTATTTTCCTCATGACTCAGCTTGAATAACTGGTGATCAACAGCACTTGATAATAAGTTATAATAATAATAATATTCTACAGACTTTACAATTCTTATTGCCAACATTAGAAGCAGGAATTAGGAAAACAGGATATGATAAAAAAAACCCTGCATCTATTTAGCAGGAAATGTGCAATGAATACACAATAATACATGTAATATTACATGTATTATGATTGTTTGCAACTATGTATGTAATTGCTAAAAGTTGATGCCTACTTGATAGCATATAGTCAATCATTCCATACAATAAAGTCTGAACATATCATGATCAGCAGAAGAATTTGGAAACTGTATTTTGATTTGTTCTAATAATCAGATGCATGTAATCTTAAACTGCAATGAATTTTTCATCAGATTTTAATTATAATATTGAACACTTGGTAAAGTAGCAATGTTTTTCAAGTAGCTATAGGAATTCCACATAGACTGTTTTGGAGGAAACCAATCTTTAATCTCATTTGGAACTTTGATCTGTATATAATTCAGTGAATAAATTGAATGAATTTTAAGAACAGGAATTATGGCTGGCTCTCCTTCCATTAGACAATTTACTGTGTAAGAGTTCACTTCTGCATGAATTGTGATCTCAATTTCTGATATTCTTCATTTCTATAAGCATTTAGGAATTGAGTTACAAATAATTCTATGCAATTATATATTATTCATCCACAGGAAATAGATGAGAATTTTAAACAAAAACTCTGGAAGCTAAAGTGTTCCCTCTCTTTTTTTTCTACAGACCTCATGAAAATGGCTTAGAATCACCTCCATTTTAAAAGAAATATGTTGTGTTTCAAGGTCACATCTGAATCTTTTTTGTAGGACTGTGCAGTTAGGACATATAGTCCCTCTTTCCACTTTTTATACTTGTCCTTTTTGTCTTTCAGTTTATCAGAGAGTTATTTATGCAGCTATGCTTATTTCTCATTTGAGAACTGTTTTTTCTTCTTCATTGGTATTGTGCTAGATTGGGCTTTTATAATTTCAGTCAAAATTTCCAAAGCTTCTTGAGTTGTTTTCCCCTTGAGAACTCTCATCCATGGAATCCTTCCCAAGCTCTCTCTAAGTTTATTGAAATCAGCTCTCTTAAAATCCAAAACTCTAGTTTGACTTTGTTCTATTGCTTGTGCTTGCATAATATTGAATTCCAAAATTGCATGATCGCTCCCTCCCAAGGTTCCTGTAGCTTCAACACTTTATATCATTTCATCTCTGTTAGTGAGAATCCAATATAGCTGATCCCCTAGTTCCCTTCTCTACTTTTTGGGAGACAAAGTTCTCTGCTAGATTTGTCAGGAACCTGTTTGATCTTCTACTTGTTGTTTGATCTTCCACTTGTTACTGTATATGCTTTCACATGTTCCCAATCTAGCCTATTAACTTGTAATCTTCAAGTGATCTCCCATTCAAGTAGGCCTGATTCTGCTCAGTTTTTAGGCTCAAAATCCACCAGATGGTTCCATCTCCTGAAACATCATGGGAAAAAAAGCAGGAAAGCAAATACAGACATTCCTACTGCCATTTCCAGAGAATTCATAGCAGCTGTACATATCAGCCTTGGTGTTATTTATAATGAGGCACTAAGACTTTAATTATCATTACAAAATTGGCAGACCTTAGCCCATTTCCTCCCCAGAATAGTCACAGCATAGAAGAAACATGGCACTATCCATTTCCTGTTGTTAGCTGACCGCTTACTGCAGCCTTTTGCAATCTGGTGCCTGCTGGATGGTTGCACTATAATTCTTTTATTTCCTAATTTACACGAGTTCAATGAGAATATGAGTAAGCATTTTCTACTTAATAGAGACACACATCCAACAATATCCAAGCAGGAGGGAGAAAGAAACAAGTTGTATGGATCTATCTGGTCCCCTCTGCAAATCAATCCCCTGGTCTGAAGAATAACATGATTAGGAAGAGAGATTGAGTTTTGCCATTGACAAGAGGCACAGGACACAATGCCAAGCATCAATTATCCTTCAATAGTTCCACTTCTCTAAATTCAGGTTTATGGACACGTGCAAATTTCAGGGCAAAGTTTTCACAAATGATGGAATACTTTGTTTATTGGTGTTACCACTACAGGAAAGCAGCATTGATTCAATCCTAATTATCTGAATTCTGTGGATTTTATAAACTATCAACACTTTTGCAACAGTGTTCATGGGTTCTGAAATTTTAATGTTCACATTTTTGACTATGGTTTTGGAATTGTAACATCAATTTCAGTTTCCAATAGGAGTTCTTCAATTATAATGATGTCACCAGAATGATGTCTTTAAAACTGAAACATGCACATTCACTTAAAGAAACCCAAGTGACAGATGAGTGGATTCACTGTTAAAAGTAAGGCCTTCCTTTCTCACAGTTCCTTCAGTGACATAACTTATCTCTTGACATCCATCAGAGAGCTCAACTTGGGTTAAGTGTATTGTGATGGGCTGTAGGATGATAAGAAGAGGAAACCTGGTGAATCCTCTTTCTTCACATATCATTTTTCCTTCTGTAAACTGGACTACCCTCTCCCCATTTTCTCTGTCGTTTGCAGCAGGTCAGGGTTTTCAGAAATGTAGAGGACTGTTTGATTTCAGCTTGAGTTACAATTGTGCAATATACAACAAATATTTGCCTGCTAGAGAATTAACTAATCAGTCATTAATAGTATTGATTACTCATGTAAGTACCTTTCCTATGTCTAGGATAGTTTTTTTTTTAAAAAGTATGACTAAAAATTAGGGATCAAAGGGTGTGTGCATAAACATTAGCTACGTGAATATTTTAGACACACATCCTATTGTGTTAAGATTTGCTTTTTCAAAATGCTTTTGAGAAAAATACAGAGCTATAGAAATAAAAGTTTGGTATTTGGTATTCTTACTTTAGACCAGTATTTCTCAATCTTTATATCTTTAAGAGATGAGAAACAAAGATTAGGAGACTGGAAGCTAAAGCATGCGAAGAATGGTTGCAGGAACTGGATATTTTCAAACCTTTATTGTCAATGTATAACATGCGTGCAGTGAAATTGAATGAGCCTCCATTGGTGCAACCACACAAAGCACAGAAACACAGAATACATCTCAGATTTATAAACAAATCCCTAACCCTAGAAAATACAGGACTAGGCACACATTTCCACATACATTTCTACACACACACACATACACACACACACACATTATTCCATTGGTATATACATATTGTACATTGCACTGGCACTGTGAGTCTGTTGTATTAAGTCTAGTCGTGGTGTTATGTTGTATTTAGAAGTCTGATGGCCCATGGAAAGAAGCTGTTTTTCAGGCTATTTGTCTTATTTAATGAGAAGAACTAGGGATGACATGATAGCAGTGTTCTGATATCTAGGGGGTTGCTACAAAGAAGAGGGGTCATCCTGTTCTCCAAAGCACCTGAAGGCAGGACAAGATGGATGGAAACTAATCAAGCAAAGAACCATCCTGGAACTAAGGAGAAATTTCCTGAGAGTAAGAACAATTAATCAGTGGACCAACTTGCCTCCAGAATTTGCGGGTGCTCCAACATTGGAAGTTTTAAAGGATAGGATAACCATTTATCTGAAATGGTGTCGAGTGTTCTCCCTGAGCAGGAATTGGATTAGAAGACTTCTAAGGTCCCTTCCAACTCTGATTCTGTTAATTCTGGGAGTTGAAGTCCATGAGTCATGAAAGAGCCAAGGTTGCCCACCCCTGTTTTAGATGGTCCTAAAAGCACTTGGAGGTTTATCTGTGTCCTCAGGATCACCTGAGTAGTGCTCCTGGTTCCTGTAGCCTGCAATTTTTTTCTTCTGGAAACCCATTCCTACTCCCACATCATTCAAAGGGTGTTCATCCCAAATTGTATAGCTAAAAGTCTGTAGAGTTTCTCAGTCATACAGGTCATAGTTGTCCCAAAGTGCTTTTTCAGGAGGCAACTGGACTGGACTCCTGAAAAAGCACCTTTGGGACATGACGTGGATGATTGAAAATCTCTACGGAGTTTTTCATTTTAGTTCAGCCAGATTTAGGGCTTCTCCAAAGTTAGGAAACCCATTCAGCATCAGCTCCTGATCAGTTTGATTAAATGTCAGCTTATTTTATAAGCCTTTTCTGGCTCCATTGCAATATATTTGAACAAGAACAGGTCTTCTTGTGCTTGCTAGTATTTCAGGATGATAAATTGGATGAAATCCGGCTTTCCAAATGATGTTTCAAAGCCAGCAGGGCTGAAAACAATTACAAGACAATTCTAACTGCTTTGAAAGACAGAAGAGTAAAAAAAATGTTGATAATGTAAAAGTGCTCTAACATCAAAACAGATAATTAAGAATCTCAGCAACACCATTAATGATGAGGCCAGGGCCCATTCCTCTGTTAGTCAGGATGCTAATGAAGTACTCTTCCTTTCTTTATCTATTACTGTTAACCAGAATAAAATAACTCAGATGTCCTGAAATATGCCTTCTTTTAATTATAAAAGATCCTCCACAGAATCATAAATAATAAAATCAATGCCATGTAGAGCACTGAATCTAATCCAGTCAAAATTAAAGCATTCCATACAGATGGCTATGTAGTCTCTGCTTGAATACTGTATATTCAGTAAAGGGGAATTCACCATCTTTCTGGGTAATTGATTCTACTTTCAAACTGCTGTTAATATTAGGGGGCTTTTTTTCCTTACCTTCATATATTTTCAAACCACGATTCTATGTCTACATTGTGCTATAAAAGAGGGCATAGCCATCCAGATACTTGAGGGATGGTATCATATTTGATATGATTTCAGCCATCTTTTCTTCAGGCTGAATACACGCAGGTCCTTCAATACAGAAGTGAAATTCAGCAGTTCGCACAGGTTCTATAGAACCAGTTATTAGAAGAAA
>JANHFJ010004136.1:54461-65324 GCA_032468195.1 Cerberus rynchops | reverse complement strand
GCATTTCACTGCATATCATACCCATGTATGATTGTGTATGTGACCAATAAAATTTGGAATTTGGAATTGGAATTGGAATAATGAGAGGGATCTACCAGGATCCTAGGATACAGGTAGTAGTCGCAGTTTTGTACAACTTCAGATTGTGCACTAGTTGTGGCCTTTCCTGAATCAGGAATTCCTGTGTTCAGTCATCTCCCACTTGGACTATTACAATATGCTCTACATGTGGCTACTCCTGAAGAGCATTCAAAATTTCAACTGCTATGGAGTGTGGCAGCTTAGGAAGTCTTTAGGCCCCCTAGAGTGGCCCACATTACATCATTATTCTGAGAGCTGCACTGGCTGCTGGTTTGCTTCCTGGTGCAATTCAAGGTGTTGGCTATTACCTACAAAGACATGCATGGCGTGCATCCAGGTTACTTGAGGAATTGTCTCACCCCCATAGGACAGGCATGCCCCACACATACCAACAAAGGAGACATGCTGCGGATCCTATCAGTCAAGGAGTTTTGGCAGGTAGGGTCCAGGAGAAGAAGCTTCCCTGCCATGACGCTGGCCCTTTGAAACATCTTGCCCCCTGAAATGAGACTGGCTCCTGGTCTCCTGACCTTCTGCAAAAGCCTGAAGCAGTGGCTCTGCCAGTTAACTGGGGGTCCCAGTAAGAGAACTTCACACTGGAGGTGGTTGATTGACTAATAGCAGTTCCCACCTTCCCCACCATATATTATTTTCCTTCTCCACATCTTTAGTTATAACTTGTATTTTATTGCAATTTTAATATGATTTTATAGTTTTATACATATATTAATGACCCATTTTCATGTTGTAAGCTGCCCAGAGTTGTGGGGAGCTCTTCCTAGAGTTGTGGATAGATGGGTAGTAATTTAAATACATATATACATACATACATACATACATACATACATACATACATACATACATACATACATACATACATACTGCTAGCTCAAACATCAGATTGCACATTTTACCTAACTGGGCAAGTGAATTTGGGTCCAAGGTGGATGTGAAGGGAAAGGGAAAATTTAAAAATAGTGTAAGAAATCCTGGGTGTAGTACAGAACAGAATATAAATTGAAGACTGAAAGAATAAAACAGAGAATTGTGTGAGGCTACAGGTTAAGAAGATAATGCAATGAAGTGTATGAGATAAGGGAGTAGAAGAAGATAAGATACTGGCAAAAACCTCAGTGATATAGATTATACAGGTATAACATAGAATCTTAAGGTAGAAAATAGGAGTATAAGAGATAACACATACCATTTTTGTAAATTGCCGAAGGATAAATTAATCTGAAATTTCCAGTCGGCATGTAAAATATTTTATTTCTATAATAATAATAGCCCTGGTTGCAAGAATTCCATTGCTTCTGTCTGAGTGTGTTATTATCCTAAACTGAATTTAGGACATACCCCAATTTAGGGAGAAATTAAATCTGAATCAAAACAAGAACTTCCTGACCACATGGAAGCTAAATAAATAAATGAGTGTTTTATGTCACTATGCAAGCTCCAGTCTTTTGCATTTGCATGGAAAGACATTTCCCCAAATACCTAAAATCAAATTTGCATCATGATGATACAACATATGTTTTTATTCTTGCGCTGTCCACTACATACTTGAGTATGATAGGAAATTTTAGACAATCACTATAATAGATTGAAAAAAAACCCTTCATTTTGACACCCTATTAACTTATTTCAGAATTAGATTCCAAGGAACAATTTTTAAAACATGTTTAGAATAAAACTTCATTCTGAGGAATAACACAATAAATAGCCAACTTAACAGCTGCTATATTTTTTAAAAAGTTTTAGGGATGCTAGAAATGTAATTGAGACCAAAGAGATAAAGGATAGGGAAGTTTATTCCTGCATTGTCCTCAGCGAGCATCTTAACTTTTTTTTAATAGACTTTTTTATGTTTCCAACTCCAGATTATGTTGAAAATGCTTGTTGTATGGTTGTGGGATGCTTTGTTTTGTTCTGTTGTTTTAAGAACCGCGGCAGAACATTAAATTGCTTCTGATTCACAAAAGGGTTAGGAAAATAGAATATGTAGTTATAAAATAGTAAACATCTAGAAAACAAACTGGCTTTGTGAATTAGACATGGATTAACCTCCCTTAACCATGGATTAACCTCCCTACCTCCCTTAAACTCCCTTAGGCAGCTACAGACATATATCATTTTCTAAAAGTACCTATGTACTTTTTAAAGAAGCATTTTAAAAGCCTTTCTGGCATGGGTCCAGTGTATTTAATTATCCTGTTCCACTACTTCAAGTGGAAGAGCTTATCTTGGATCCCATCTGCCAAAGAATTTTGGCTGGTGGAGTCCAGGAGAAGAGCCTTTTCTGTGTGACCCCCACCCTCACATCTGGACTAACGGGAATGCCTGAACACTTGGCTCTGCCACTTGGCCTGTCAGAGGCCTGCTACATTTGGAATGGGTTTTCATTGCCTGATTGCCTGTTGTCTTGGTTTTTAACTTTCCTATTTAACTCTCCTAATTTTAATTGCCTTATATTTACTGTTTTTTACTTTTTATTATATTGTAAGCGACTGAAAGTCACTGTATCAGTGAGATGGTCATCATAAAGTTTTGATAAAATAGAAGCGACAGGGAAGGAATTTTTGCACAAATATCAGAGATCATGGACACTGCATGTGTTATGTCAGTGCTACACTCAAGGTTATAGACCAGTTTGGTATAGTGGTTATGGTATCAGGTTAGAAACTGAGAGATTGTGAGTTGTAATCCCACTTTAGGCAAAAAGCCAGGTCGGTGACCTTGAGCCAATCACTCTCCCTCAGCCTAGAAAGGAAGCAAGAGGAATGACTTCCAAAATTTTGCTAGGAAAACTGCAGGAACTTATCCAAGATTCCCACTGACTCAAAGGCACACAACACATAAACAGGGTTAGCACTTTTAGTTCTTTTGACTTCCATTCCAAGTAAAAGAAAGCTTGTTGTGATGACACTGTAATGACTGTAATTACTTCATTTGCACCCTGGGGATGACAATACAGTGAAAGAGAAAAAGCATCATCATCATCTCTACTGATTGACGGTAGGTAAGAGCACATCAGGGACTAGGTAGTACAGCCAGGGAAGGTAAAGTACAAAGCCGCAGATCCTTTGAAGATGTGCTTTCAAGATGTGCTTTCTTCTGCAAAAACATGCTTGACTTCTACAGTCAGCAGACTTTCTGCAAATGATTTTTTTTCTTTCTGCCAACTCTCTATATGAATAAGTGGCAAAATGTTGAATTTTAAAAGTACAGATATTCCTTAACAGGCGAGAAAACATCTTGATGATTTTATATTGCTCAGTTTTCAAGCAGACATTGTACTGTTTCTCACATATTTTTCTACTAGAACTCATAGTCTCCTGGTTTCTAGGCTGGGATCTTAACCATTTAGCAGGACAAAGTTCAAGATTTAATCAAATGAAAGCATGATTGCATTTTAAAAAAAGGTGTTGAGTTACCACATGATTTTCCTGGTTTTGTTTTATTTTCTTCTCCCATTTTTTTCCCCAATTCCCCAGTCTAGGTTGGAGCTTGGTGCTTTTTGATCTGATGGTCTCCCACCCACATCCAGCCTAGAAATCAGTTGAGAAATGCTTTCATCCGCTTATGTATACACGGAAAAAGAAGCAATGTAAATGAAAGACAGCCATTCCTAAATAGAGTTCATTTGTAAGAGAGAAAGCAAGGCTAAATAAATCAATTCAAATTGTAACAAAATGCTTTCAGAGAGTGTAAAAGATGTCATTTAATTCCCCATATTATTTGAAATAAACAAGGGAAAGTGACAGAAAAATATTTCTGAAGGAAGCGTTTAAAAAAAACTAGATGTGTGAAAAATTAAATTGTTGACTTAGAGCAATTTTTTTAAACTCAGTGTAATTTACTTTCCTTCCATTTAACATTTTTATTGATTTGTTTTTATCACTTTTCTGTAGCATTTCCAACCTACATGTCTATATTTTGTCTGTATGATGCCATTAAAATACACTTTTGGAGACTCCAGAAGTTCCCAGATGCACTGGGATGTTAATTAAGAATTCTCTGTCCAAAAGGCTAATCATGTGGCTTCTAGGTTGAATGTTTAAAACAGTTGGGAAATGCCAAGTTGCCAATTGTTTTGTGTTAGTGAAATTCAGTGCTGTGGATCGAAGGGCAAAAACATACTTTGAAGACTCAGTTTAGAGATTCTGAGAGTTCAAGAAAAGGCTCAGGTGTTTCAAGAAGTTGAACAAAGATAGATGCCAGCTGAGCTCCACCATATGCTCCAAATATTTTTTGTCAAACCTATGCCCAGCATTTATTTGTACTTTTGGTATTTGGTGGAGTAAAATAGTCAGTTTAAACACTTGATTTTCAGTATGAAGAAAAGACAACAAGCAACCTTTTTATTTTAATTGATTTATTTCCCTCAAAGAAGTCCTTCTTAAGTTCAATTTTAAAAAATGAGATATAAATGTACATGACAGGTGTGTACACACAGATGTACACAGTTTCTGCCTTACTGCATTTCCAGCTTTCGATACCAACTTTGAAGGTGGAAGAACCATTCAGGCTAGACCTAACCAGTCTGAAAATTCAAAAAATGGAAATGGAGGAAAATAAATTTAAGTTAAAGAGCAAATATTAAAATACAGTCCAGAACCTTTTCTAATCTCCTTTTATTACAAGTTTGTACAATATATTGCTCTGTCTTTGACAGTAAAATGTCTTCAGTGAGTTAACTGAATAGTTAGTTAACTTTTAGTTTTTTAGTCTTAACTAGTTCAAGTGTTATCCTTCATTCCTAGGATTTTTTGTGCAATATTCTTCTATACCATGAATACCTGGTGGCAGTCCATATAGCTTATGGTGGAGATTGACCTCATACATCCAATCAAAATGTTATTGCCCAGAGTCCTTAGACAGGATGAGCAAGCATTTATGTATACACAAAGGAGCATCTTTTCTGGGAATGGTTTTCAAGAAATTCCATATAAACAGAAAACCATTTTTCCAACTCAGATTCTTTTATTCCTAGGTAGAAAATATAAATAAATGCCAATAGATGCCAATTATGGAGGTTTACTCCAATTTATTTAGCTATGTTCACCCAAAATTACTTTCCTTCAAACAACCCAACCTAAAAAAAGGTGGCATTTATTTACAAGATGGTATATGGCCTCTTTTGCTCTCCAGAGAAAGATACTCATGGGACCTTATCTAAGTGCCATTGTCAAATATAAAAGCATTGACAAGCAAAGTTTTTCAAATATAATTGAAGGGTAACAAATACAAAACAACAAATCACATTCATAACATCATCAAGAACAATTTTAAACCTTTTTGTGAATGAGATAAGGAAACTGAAGCTTCCTGTGCTGGAGAAGGAATCTGAATAATTGATGTACAGACTTTAGCACATCATTAAGAAGAAATCAGTAGAAAATCAGCATTTCCCAGGTTCATTTGTTTGTAAATTAGATTACTTTCACTGTAAAATTGAAGTCCATATAAATAAAGCTATAACATGGTTTTTAAGCAATCATCTTAATTTAAAAGGCTTTGACTTTCACATTAGTGTGAAATGCAGTGGGCCAGTGACCTATCACAGTTCATGTTATCAATGAAATTGACACAAATCCATGCCATTTGTTGGCCTCATCTCGTTCTATAAATCAACAGGAGCAGACAATTTGAGTTTGTCAATGCACTTTGTAACAGTAGTTCACCCACTCTTGCAATAATTGGGGTGTGTTTTCATAACTAGGCACATTAATGACTGAACTGTCTGTGGCTTAGAAAAAAATTGAAAATAAATTGCAAGTTTCTTTCTGGGTTAAATAGGTAGAAAATAAATAATAAAGTTCACAACCCAAATGTTCAGGTCATATTCACAATGAGTTTTATATCAACATTTTCATATTACTGCAAGGTCCTTCCAAATGTCTGCTTTATAGATTATTTTCTCTAGTCTTTTCCAAAACTTTCCTTGACTTCAGGACTTATTTCGAAAGCTACATTTTCTACTGTCAGGTACAGCTCATGATGTTTGAAATCTTGCTTTGTAAAGTGTTACTATCACATTGTTTGTGTGTCAACAGTTTCTAAAAGCTAGACAAAGCTATTAACCAAGGTATCAAAATGATGGATAGGTAGTTTAGTCCTACCTGCTGCTTTGTTATTTGGTGTAGATGTCATTTTCTTTCACAAATAGCTGACTGTCACAGCAAATCAGCACCATTACTTAATCAGTGAAAAATCAGGGTCCAGCCTTTTTTATTAATAACCATGGAAGTTATTGGCAGGAAGGCCTCCAATGACATGCCCCAAATGTTCTGAGTTCCCATTGCCTCACATTTTCTGAGCTTTCTCAACAAGTTGTTCTATATAGTGCAAGCTTGGCTTCCTCAACCCCACCCCCCAAATGCAAGTTTGCACTTACGTTTTTAATCCTCCTCTTTAAAAGAATAGGTAGCATGTAGAAGATTGACCAATTAAACAAGATGAGATATGGCCTCCTTTCTTTATCAACCCAACTCACTTTTCCTCAGTTACTATATGTTTAAAACTGTCATGTCATGTCAGGCAAACCTCAGATGTAGGTTTGTGAGAACCAATTTGATATAGTGATTAAAGTACCAGCCTAGAAACCAACAGCCATTATAACAAATGAGATGCACTAATTTTTCAATTTACCAATCATTACCAACTAGATCATCTAGTATTTACAGGTTGGCAAAAGTTCTCCTTTAATGCATTTCTTATCTTGTAAACAAGAATTCCTAAGGCTTTATACAAATTAATTATGGCTTGGTGGCTATGAGGCTATGACCTTCCATTCATGATTCAGTGCCTACTTGCTGATCTTCTATTTGCCGCTTTGTGGAAGATATGGAGAAGCCAGAATGAAAAATCTGCAGGCATGTATAGATCTATAAGCCATGGAATCTTGTATCAAATCATTGGATCCTACTCAAATATGACTTCCTTAAAAAGAGTAACATTCTCTCATCATTAATAGCAGCCATAAGAATTGCAAAACCAAGCTCTTCCTATTTCAAAGATTTGTTTTGGTCAACAGCCTAGCATTTATCATTAGGATCCCCAAATTTCAACACCTGTTAATATTAGTCCCTTGGGAGATGGGGTGGTATAGAAATCTTGACAAATAAAAATAAAAGAAATAAATTATGCATATTTGAGTTGTTTTTATAAGAAGCATTAGTTGTGCTATGTCAAGACAGCATACACATATTTTTTCTAAATTCACTTTGAATTACTTACATTTGGCACAAATAAAAAAAATTGATCATACATTTTCAGTGCACTGAGTGAAAAGCAAAATAATTTGACCTACGCTTTTATTATATTGAGGTGCATCTTTCAGATTGGTTGAAATTTATAAATCTTGTATATAATGTGAACAGATTTCCTCCTTGGTATAGAGTCACTCTCTTCTTTCATCCCTCCCTTTTGTACTCCTCTCACAGTCCAAATCTGCTCCCTTAAAGATAGCCCTTTAGGCCTACCAATAAATTTTGAATATAGAAAATAGTCAATTCTGTGAGCAGTTTTCCATTCCAGGGTCGCACAAAAAACAAGTGTTTTGAATAAACACTATTGTGCTTTCTTTCTCTTTGAACATAATCTAAAAGTGGGTCAAAAGATAAAATCAATAAAACATCATAAAATATAAAATAAGAATGCATGAAATATAAAATCAACTAGGGTCACAGAGGAAACAGAAACAGAATTCTGGGATGAAATAAGTTATAGCCAGCAGCACAGGGCTAAACGTGGAAAAATCTAGGAAAAAAACAAGTTTCCATAAAATTATTAACTATAGGAGCCAGATAATATTTCCTGAGGGAAAACAGTTGGTAACATTATTTAGGAGAAATACTCTCCCTCCCAAAAAAGGGAGGACTGTCTTCAAAATGTGTTGTATTTCAGATGTATTGTCCTTTTTCAAGGCTTGCATTCCATAAAGTTTTTAATTTTTAAAAAGCAACTACCGGTAAATGATAATGGAAATTTAGAATTGTAGTTCCAGCCATCAGATATCCTCCATCAGAAGACACCAAGCATGGAAGGGCCAGTGTAAACACTAAGAGAATTTGATATGATTTAACCATTCAGTTGGGTAATAAAGTTCAGGATAATGTTAAAAAGAAAAATTATTTTAAAATTACAAATGGGAAGTATATCAAACAGGGATCTAGTACAAAGCAGTTGCAATGCAAATTTGTTCCAAAAATGATTGGTTCAGAGATAATCCAAAGCAGCTCTTAATTAAAATCTTAGCGCTGTATTGCATATACAAAGATAATTGAATATAACATCAACTTCTGCATGCAAACACATATTTATCTTGCCAAGGAAATAATTGAAAAGAAAGTACTTGACAGAACACTCATGTTGGAAAATTTATTTTTGTTTATTGGTCACAAGAGTTTTCTGTTTGTGTTTAGCAGCAATTAACTGCAGACGCTTACACAAGTTAACGGGCCAAACACCAACATTCTTTATAACAAGAACTTATTTACTTAAGCAAGATAGTCACTTTTTAAAATAAGTAAATTACACCAGTGGAATTGGCAATGTTGGATACCATCTTTTGGATGGAAAGAAAGACTTCATACATATAAAATATTCTGTAACATTTAGGCAAAAGGGCAGAAATAATATTTCATCAGCATTATGGACATAAAAATATTCTGCCTTATAAACCTAGCCATCAGATTTTGATACCAAATTTCACAGTCAATTTTTGCTTTAATTCAGGAAACTTTGGGCCAACACACAGTCTTTTTCACAAATGTGCCCTCTACTCCAAATCAGTTAGTTTCTATTTACTTTGAGTCTGTTCCTCAAAATCCACAGCTATAGTAAGGAAGAATAAATGCTGACAAATTTTGTTTCAATTCAGGTATTATTCATAACAATTCATATATTTTATCACAAACTTAACTGATTTCCAGAGCTACTTTAGTGAAAGTTGTCCAATACAGTTGTAATTAGATAATCTAACTGATAAAATTTCACAAAACTGGCTTGTAATATAGGGAAATGGAGTTAAAACTATTCATTTAAAAATAACAAGTATTATTTCAATATAATTAAAACATGAAATATTAGTACACAATCTCATTCAATAAACCTGTGCTGATATTTTAGTTTTAAATCTACCTGAGCTTAATAAAAGAAAATTTAAGAATAAATTAAAAATATGCACACATCCAGTGTCATTAGTATTTTACTCTGTCAGGACACAATAACCATTAAAGTATTATTTAATGAACTGTATATCAGTATATTAATATCAGTGTATTGCCACTAGCAATAATGCCAATATTTATAAAAAGTTACAGCATAGTAAAAATAATCTATATCTATGACATGTATTTGACTGAATTAAGTAGAACAACCAGTAATGAAATTGCATGGAAATATTGAAGCACTGGATATCTTCTGCCATTTAGGGTCAACCGTATCAGCTCTCAAGAAATATGCCACAGATTAACACTTGGTAAAGCAGCCATCAAGATATTTGAATGCTGTGATGTGTCTATACTGACAAAGATCACAATAGATCAAGTCATGTTATGGAAAGGAAAGTTGGGTTTTCAAGAAGAACAGGAAGATTATTGATGCACCCAAGAGAAGACTACTGAGAATACCATGGAGAACAAAAAGAAAAAAGAAACTAATGGATCATCAATTTAATTAATTAATTAATTAATTAATTTTATTTCTATACTGCCTCCCTCCCGAAGGACTCGAAGCGGTGTACAGCCTAATGAAAACAGAGATGAATAACGACTAAAACCAGTTTAAAATTTAGATAAATACAACAGCTGATCAATCAATAACACCAATTCAACAAACAATTAAAAAGGTTAAAAACTAAAGATTTAAAATTTAGAAACTAATTTAAAATAATTTAAAACCCCCATTGAGCACTAGGCCAGACCGGCCTGTTGAAACAAGTGGGTTTTTAATGCGCGCCGGAAGGTCCGTAGGTCCGTGATGGTCCGGATCTCCAGGGGCAATTCATTCCAGAGGGAGGGTACACCCACAGAGAAGGCTTGCACCCTCCGAACTGTCAGATGGCACCATCCAGACAGTGGAATCCCAAGGAGGCCCACCCTGTGGGCATGCACAGGTCGGCTGGAGGCTGATGGTGGCAGCAGGTGGTCCCATAAGTATCCAGGTCCCAAGCCATGGAGTGCTTTAAAGGTAAGAACCAACACCTTGAATTGCACCCGAAAGGCCACAGGGAGCCAGTGTAGCTCGCGCAGGAGAGATGTAACATGAGAGCTCCGAGGAGCCCCCAAGATCACACGCGCGGCTGCATTCTGCACCAACTGCAGCCTCCAGATATTCTTCAAGGGGAGCCCCATGTAGAGAGCATTGGCATAATCTAGGCGAGAGGTCACGAGGGCAGAAGTGATGTGCGAAGAGCGCCCCAATCCAGAAAGGGCCACAACTGGAAGATCCTAATAAAGGCCACACTGGAGACGGCAGCGATCTGATCTTCCAATGACAGCCGTACATCCAGGAGGACACCCAGATTGCAAGCCCCCTCTGTGGGGGTTAAAATCTCCCCCCCACGGCCAGCAATGGAACAAGATGGCTGTATCTGGGCACAGGAAAGCACAGCCATTCAGTTTTGGCTGGGTTTAGCTGGAGCCTGTTTAGACCCATCCAGCTCCACACAGCCTCCAGGCACCGGCCCATCACTTCGACCGCTTCGTTGGGGTGGCCTGGGGTGGAAATGTACAGCTGAGTATCATCAGCGTACTGATGGAAATCCACCCCAAAGCC
>JANHFJ010004133.1:7419-18702 GCA_032468195.1 Cerberus rynchops | reverse complement strand
GGTTCTTGTTGTGGTCCTGAGTGTGCTTGTGGTTCCTGGTTAAGTGTCTGTATTGCTTGTGGAAAGAAGCTTTTCCTTATTCTTTCTGTGTTTGCCTTCAGGGAGCGAAAATGCTTTTGATGTGTGATGCGGGTTTTTGTTTTTCAGTTGACTTGTTGCAGAGTCTGATGCTGATCTGAATTAAGAGGAAGTGACTGGCCCAAGGTCACCAAGCTGACTTCTATGCCAAAGGGAGGTTTAGAACCCGAGTCTCCCAGCTCCTACTTTAGTACTTTAAACACTGTACTACACTGATGAGAGACATCCTATAGTCATATTAAATCCCTGCAAGGTGGAGCTGTTTGTTGGTGATTGGTCTGGCTTTATTTTGGTTCCAGTTTTGACTCTGTCATGCTTGACCTGAAACTTGGTGGTGGTGACAATCCTCATGCATTTGCATCTCCTGCTGGAAGCTGTGTCCAGGAAGGACCTCTGCTTCGGCTTGCTCACCAATTGTAGGCTTGCAGTACTGCAGGCCACTTCTGCTGATCACCAGCTGCCAGCAGTTTGGCATTTCGGGTCTCACCAGCTCAAGGTTGACTCAGCCTTCCGTCCTTCCAAGGTCGGTAAAATGAGGACCCAGATAGTTGGGGGCAATTTACTGACTCTGTAAATCACTTAAAGAGGGCTATAAAGCACTGTGAAATGGTATATAAGTCTAATATCTAATAGCTATTGCTATTGCTATGTTTGGGACCAGAATGCCCTCACAAATGTGATTTATGATCTTGTCATTTCATGTATAGATTACTTCAGCATGGTCTACATCAGGCTATCTTTGAAGCTAACTCAGAAACATCAGCGGAAAAAATTGGTCAGTTTTATTTTGATTAAAGATTGTTATGTCCATTTTTGCTTTGTAGGTTTGCAACTGTGAGATATGACCAGGGATCAAAGAATATTAAAAACCAATTCATGCATCTTACAAATTATAGTGTCAACAAGAAGAGTGGTGACTATGTCAGGTACTTAGATTTCTTAAGAGTTCTTGAGTCTGAATTGGAAATAATCTGTTTCTATATTTATTTAATTCTTTTGTACTGTGTTAAAACAAAAGTATCTTAAAGCAGTTATTAAGTGCTATTAAGCATACATGAAAATATAAATTAACCAAGCAGAATTTGGAGGTAGAATTCCATCAGAAGTGGTCAGGATAAAAGGTATTTCTTATGTTTTAGTTGTGATGATCCTGAAGTAGAGGATTATGGAAACAAATGGAGTATGAGTGCAATGCTGAGATACCTGAAACAAGAAGGAAAAGATACAACTGGTGAGCAGATATCTATTACTGTTTCCTTGAATCATCTTTGGAACACCTTTTCATTTTTATTTTGTTGTCCTTTTGAGTCAGTGTTGACTCTTGGCACCTAGACAAGTATATACAGTTTTCTTAGTAGCATTTTCAGAAGTAGTTTGCCACTGCTTGCTTCCTAAGGTGACTGGCTCAAAGTCACCCAATTGGCCTTTGTACCTAAAATGGGACTAGAATTTATAATCTCCCGCTTTCTACCCTGGTACCTTAACTATTGTACCAAACTGACTGTTCTTCATAAATATTAGTAGATTTAATTATCTCGTTATCTGAAACTGTTCCTAACAGTTCTTTTTCTCTACTTTGACTATGGTATTTCTTCTGGATGATAATGTCTTATTTTATTTTTCTCTGAATATGTTTTTTTTATATGTTCTTATTTTCCTTTGCTGTGTGTTTCTCTTTGGAACTGTAATTGTCTTTTGTAATAGCACTTTCCTTTGAACAGTGACTTCATTAGTGAATGCCTTTCATTCAAGAATTTTATACTGTAGGAGATCTTATATTCCTCACATTTGATTGTCCTACTGATAGCATGGTTAATTGACAATTGAAATTTCAACCTGTCTTTGAAATAATTAGTTTTCAGCATTTATTGTTTTCAGTGGTGACAGAAGACTTGTCTGGCAAAATATGTCCTTGTTCATTATCTTTTTTAAAAAAAAATCTTTTATCAATGTGACTTTTTAAAAAAAAATCTTTTATCAATGTGACTTTCATTGGCACATCTAAATATGGAATTTATGTCTACTTGAGACCAGTTAATTAAGATTTTAAACATGCTTGTGAACTCATATGAAATGGAAATGTATGAAAGAGAATGTTGGAGATTCAGTTTCTGTGATATCTATGTGGGCAAGAATGTCATAAGACTGAAGGATGGGTATTTGATCTTAAACCAAAGATAACTTTGGAGAACATTCAGTATGAGAGTTTCTGAATGTAGATGATTCAGGAATAGCAAGAAATATATTTCTTTTTGTTGTAAATAAGATCATTGTAAAGAGAACCAGGACTCATTTTTATATGGGAACCATAAATTTGCTTCTGATATGAAATCAATTTTTATAAGCATGTTCTCAAAGATATTCGGATTCTTACTGAAAAGTGGAAGTCTCTTGTATTACCACCACCACTCCTTTGACAATTTGCTCTAACTGGTAGAGCTCAAAAGCCCAAATAGATCCAAGCACTCAATTTTTCCTTCCTCTATTTTATAGTATGATACAGAGACCGTCATAGAAAATTTTCTCCTGGCAGTCATCTGGGGTTATACTTTCCTTTAATAGCTTACAGTGTTCAGAATCATTAATTGATGGACATGGCATAGCAAAAAAAGTAGAGCAAAATCTATTTGACAGTTAGAAAAAGAAGCTTAACTTTTGGAATATTTTTTCATGAAGAGACTTTTGGAATAAACTAGAAGGTGAATATGTTATTATGCCTTCTTTAAATGTTTGATAACACCAAAGTTTTATTTCTATACACCATTTCAGAATCTTTTCAGTAAAAATTATTTAAGATGTACAAAATATTTCAAATCAATAGAAAGAGTTCCAATTTGTTGAATTGTTTTGATTTTAACACCACCTGACTCAAACCAATTTTAGTTATCTTACAATACAAAAACTCAACTACAAATGGAATAAAGTAGATAAGTATAATAAAAGGAATAAACAAGAGGGAAAAGTGAGACAGATGTCACCAAAACACATGCTACATATGCCAAACTTATCCAGTAAAAAGATTAATTGTTGTGTGGTTGTAAAGACCAGGGGACATCATTTTGCATCTGAAGCTAAATTTTGTTTTCGCTGTTAAAATATTAACACTTCTTGATTTAAGATTATTGCTTTTTGTTTTCTGTCCCATTTTTATCTTAGCTTTGATGGCCAGCGTGGAGGAACTGATAATTAAGACAGTAATTTCAGCTGAATTGGCTATTGCAGCAGCCTGTAAAGCCTTTGTCCCACACCGTGGTGTCTGCTTTGGTAAATCATCTTTATTTTTACATTTTCTGTTGTTTGTCACATTCAGGGAATGTATTGGTACACAGTATAATGTAATCAGTTTGTATCACTGAGGGGATGTCATTCCACAGAATTGGCACCATCTCAG
Source organism: Cerberus rynchops (assembly GCA_032468195.1). NCBI lineage: Eukaryota > Metazoa > Chordata > Lepidosauria > Squamata > Homalopsidae > Cerberus > Cerberus rynchops. The sequence continues at coordinate 15,233 of JANHFJ010004133.1, read as the reverse complement.
TGAAGACTCATCTCTGCATTGCGACCATTCTGGAACTTGCAGAGCAAAGATGCACTCTGGAGTCAACAACCCTTCCCTAGGTCTGCTAAATGGAATTGATAATGGTTGTGAGTTTTTGGGATTGTCTCCTTACAGTACAATGTATCAGCATTGGGCAATATTAATCATTATTGTTATCATGATCATTATCATTCATATAGTTTGTGATGAAAATGATGGTCCTGATACTTTTTTCTTATCCCAAGAACTTTAGGGAATGCACATCATCTTTCTTACCATTGCAGCTTCTATATTGAGAAGATGCTTAAAATTTGTTTCCTCATAGAGCTAGAACAAATCATTGCCTTTCTGATTCTGAACTGGAAAGGGAAGACTGTTAAGAATTGTACTTGTGACAATTGTATTCAGGTAGTCCTTGACTTATGGCCACAGCTGAGCCCAAAATTTCTGTTGTTAAGTGAAACATTTCTTAAATGAGTTTTGCCCCATTTTATGACCTTTCTTGCCACAGTTAAGTGAATCACTGCAGGTGATAAGTTAGTAACCTGGTTGTTAAATGAATCTGGCTTCCCCCTTGATTTTGCTTGTCAGAAGATCACAAAAGGAGATCACATGTCCTTGGGACACAGAAAGTTTGTAAGTATGAACCAATCGTCAAGCATCTGATCACATAATCATGGGGATCCTTCAAAAGTCATAACTGAAAAATGGTCATGTCATCTTTTTCAGTGCCATTGTAACTTTGAATGGTCACTAGATGAACTGTTATAAGTTGGGGACTAGCTGTACCTGCTAAGATACTGCATTTGGGAACATGTATCTAGTAGGACTTGCCTTCTTCTGATATATCTTGTTTGGTGGGGCTGGGTGGGAGATTGGGATATGTTCCTGTGCTAGTGGGCATTTTGAGCTAAAACAAGTCTTTATATAAGCTGTCCAGAGTTGGTACTGGAAGCAAGATGGTTTCTTGTAAACTATAGAATCTTTAGATGCCACTGAAGTTGAAAACGGACAGTAGAAATTGTATGCCTTTGTCCATACAATTCATTTCAGAAATGCAGTAAGAGATTGGGGAAGACCTGATGGTACAATGTGCCTGCAAACAGGCACGATCAAATTCAGCTAAAGCATGCAAACCCTGACCTTAATATACTGTACAAATGTAAAACATAAAACCAGAATGTCTGCCTGGATTTTATTAAGGATAAATTTGCTATTCTGTCTCTCTTACTGTACTAAATAACCATACATCCCTTGGAAGGTGGGAAGCAGGATAGCTCTTCTTTTGTTTACAATCACGCATACCATTTTGGTAGAAAAAATTTGGTTTTCAGCTTTGGCTACTGTCCACAAATTATTTAATCATTTTGAAAATTGAGTCAACCAGTGACTGTTGCAACTTCTGTACCATTAAATCTTGTATATTACACATTGCATAAAAGGATTTGTTTGTATTCTGAAATTAGAGTCTTTTTGTTGCAGTGAATAATTTGGAACTGTAGCATTTTGAAAGATAAAATGTGTCAGTGTTTAGATGGTTTTTATAAGGCTACCTATTCCAATAGTTTAAGTTACATCTATCCTGTATAGAATTTTTTTTAAAAAGTAAACTGAATTACTCACAATATTCAAAATGTAGTATACAATACAATTCTTGTGTAATAATGATGCGAGATAAGTTGTGACATTGTGTCACTTCTTAATTTTCATGGTCACAGGACCAAACAATTTAATCAATTTTAAAAACATCTTTGTTCATTTAAAATTGAACATTTGTTAAAAGGAGGTTTTACTGTATATGATGCAATTTATGCTAAGTCAAATATGCAAGGATTCATTGACAGAAATCATAATTTAATTTACAAAATTTAAAACACCTGTATCTATAAGTAGTTTATTTAAGCCAAGGTTTTTACTGTATGCTGAAGAATGACTTTTCCTGTACTATGAATTGTTTCCAAAATAATGAACACATTATTCGTATTCATATACAGTATATGATTTTTTTTAAAAAAAAATCCTGTCCTCATTTATGTAATTATGGCTTTCCATATGTTTGGTCATTTAGCTTGTTTGGAAACATTTCTTTAATATACTTCGTAGTGTATGAAACATTCTACATTTTGACCCGGATAAATTGTTTTTGACACCACATGCAAAGAACTTTGGAGTATTAGTTCCTAAAACTAAGGAGTTAACCTGAATCTTAACAGGAATATAAAAGTTCATGGTATGGAATAAAATACGTGTAGTCCTCTCTGTTAAGTTTCATGAAGCATCTGGACCTTGTTACTGTCTGGCTGTATTTAACCACTTATGTAGTTGAGAAGCTATGAATGGAAATATTCCCTAAATTTGTAATTCATAAATGTTCTGAAATACTAGTCATTGTAATGGAAAAAGGACTAAATGAACTTTAGCTCATGGGAGGCAAGGTCTGGGGTTTTTAAAAGGATTTTGGAATTGTATTTATTATTTTTAAATAATAGTCATCAATATTCTTAAAACTACTAGTGATAAAAAACATTAAATACAATTCAAACAAAACTATATAAAATCGAAATAGAACTAACAAATACAAAGGGAGAAAGAAAAAAAACATGGAATTTTTCTTGTTTTCTAAATAGAATGTAATCATTATGTCTTTATACAGATTAATACAATTTAGTTTCCTAAACAAGAAAGAGAACCTTCAGAACATAGAAGTATATTGTCTAATCTGGATATAGACATTTTATGGCCCATGGGACACTTCTGGCCCTTTCACTGTCCCTGTCTAGGATACACTTGATAAATAGACAAGTTCCAAATTTTAGGAATATAACTGAACATCAGTGTAATATTTTTAATGTTTACTTCCTCCACTTCCTGTTAAGATACCTATAAATAATCTAATGTTTTTGGTGGCCTGATGCCCTTTCATAAAACCAGTTTGTGCAGGATAATTAATACCTTTGGCAATAACGTCAAAGCAGTAATCAGAATCTTAGGCATCTGCATTTAACAAAAGATATTGGATGGCAGCTTCCACAATTTATGGGGGTTTGTTCTCAGAATAACAATTTATAAAAGCCTCATTTGGTGAGGGTAGGGTCCTTTTTTCAAATGCTTATGTAGGAAGTAAGCTCTTATAATTCCATTGAATGGGCATACAAAATATTTGTTAGATAATCCTCATATTTTTCATCAGCCACAAAAAGGGGGTTGATATAGTTTTTTTTCCTCAAATAAATAATTGATTGGCAAATGAAATTGGTTGACTAGGGATATGTTTAGAGCATTTATATGATGTAGACTGCATTTCTCTATATATACATTATGTGAGTCTGTGTGTACCCTCATGTTGGTGAGGGTTGAGGGTTTTTTTAAGCTTGTATTTTTCTTGATTGTACCACATAGTGGCGATAGAGCTTACATTCAGCAAAACTTTGATATAAGTTATATACTTTAGAGATACATGTTGGCAAAGAATTGAGATCTCTCTGGCAAGGAAGATGGGAATGACTCCAAGAAACAATGGTTTGTACCAGTAAGTGCCTTCACTTGCTTTCTAGTACCTGCCCTAAAGGTTTTCCTTTGGCAGTCACCTACTATTTTCTCCAGGTCTATATATACAAGTACAGGATGGAAGCAGCAAAATAGAAAATGCAGACTAAAAGCTTTTTACAACTTTGGCCTTATCAAGAATTAATATTAAAGCTGTCCAGGCCTAGTAGGATTATTGGGATCTCATGATACAGACCTTATAATTGAGAACCTTGATAGCACTACATTAATAGTGCTGTAATATCGGTTATATTAAATGTACTTACTAGGGACAGTAGACTGGGCAGAAATGTATCTGTGAAGAAATAGAGTTTAGTATGAGAAGGACTAAACACTGTGTCAAGACTATTAAAGGTATATGTTTGGCTGTTGGATCCTATTATCAATTTGTTAATTATATCTCTAGAGTAGAAAGCTGCATATCTCTTGCAATAGATGATGTGATTTTTAATTAGAACATGAGCTTTCGTTTTCCAGTGTGAAAAAACTGGTGTATGAGAAAAATTAGCTAGGAGTTCAGGGTTGAAAGGGAGATAAATTAAGCAACAGAAGCTTGTTCGGAATCTTAAAGAGAACAGTGAAATAAATCTCATGGTTTGAGCAAACAGGAATGAGAGAAACCTCTGTGAGGTGACATGAATTCTCAGAACCAGAATAGCAATAGCAATATAGAACTTTATAGCACTTTATAGCCCTCTCTAAGCAGTTTACGTAGTTAGCATATTGGCCCCAACAACCTGTGTCCTTATTTTACCAACCTCGGAAGGATAGAAGGCTGAATCAACCTTGAGCCGGTCAGGAATGAACTCCTGGCAGTGGTAATGCAGAATTAGTCTGCAATACTGCATTCTAACCATTGTGACACCACAGCTCCAGAAATGTCCACCAGTGTCCTAGCAATTGGGAAGCCACTCAGGTTGATAAACTAGCTTATTCCTACTATAGAACATGGAGACCAGTAGCCTAACTGGCTTGCTTGCACTGACATAATTGATTATCTAGAATGTTTCAAATGTCTTGGTTTGATGGCATATCTCTATATATGTGAATAACTGAACAGTTTGTTAAGCATTAGCTTCTATAACCATTATATTAATTTTTATATAATTTGTACAAACTGTATAGAGTTGATGTATATTTTCCAAAGAAATACTATATGTATGATAATCTTTTTCAGTTTGATTGATTGTGGCTGTGATGATGAGAGGTGAAGACCTGCACAATTAGAGACCAGATTAGAAAAGGATGATCTACTATTAAAACTATATAATCTAAATATTAAAGTCTGCAATCTCACACTTTTCATTTTTTAATTTGTATCTATTTATATGGTTACCCATATAAATCTGGGTGGCTAACAAGTTAAAATGCAATATAAATACATGTATATTTAGAAAAAATAAAAAGACACATTTCCCAGCGAAATAAATAAGTAAAAGAGATGAAGTGGCTCTTGAATACGCTATTAACTAATATATGATCAGCAGTTTTTTTTTACACTGCTTCATTTTGTTTGTGCTTGTGCTTGTCATTAGGAGGAATGGAAAGTTATAAGCATGAACTGATACTTTATCTTCTGACCTTCTGACCTGATCTTTTAGAATGTCTCTGTTGGTTTCTAAAGATTACATCAGGGATTGCCTGTGTGCTTTTAATTATCTTTTCTTAGAACACTATGAACTTGTTGGTTTTAAAAATATGTGCTCTAAATCCTTTTGCTGTTGATGTCTAGATCCCATGTCAAATTCTACACTTGCATGGTATGAAACTGGAATATACAGAACCATGATAGTGAGATTTCTGCTTGCCTTTTGGTGTTTAGCTTTTCAAAGGTTTAAAAAAACGTTTTTACTTTTTTGGGTGACGAGGAGAATTATAAATGTTTTCAGATATCTTTTCCAAAGGATCTTTAAGATTTTATTTATAACTTTATGATATATGTGGAAAATATTTATTCAGTTCTAGGTACTGAAAGTATTGTCTTCTTTAGTTCTTCTCTGTTATATTTTATTGTCTGCACTATATTTTATTGTCTGCACACACTTTCTCCTTGAACAAATCATACAATCTTTCCTGAGCTGATAAAAATGCACTCCATTTGTGCTACTTTTACTTATAACTTGCATAGACATGCTGTTAGACTGTGGAAGGAATCCACTACTTTGATCAAAGTCCTGTCAGCAGAAACTGAACACTACCAGTTGTATTCTAGGGGTAGTTTCTATATATAGGAGCAAAATGTTATGTTATTTATGAGCAGTGTAGCATTTATTTAGTCTTATTTCCCAATGGTGTGGAATCCATGCTAATTGTTAATCCTTAACTATGGAAGTCCATAGCAAATTCTCATATATAGGGTAACATTTTGAGAGAAAGGAAAAGCAAAGCATAATCTATATTACAATAATCTCTATCTGTTTTTATGCCAATTTACTTTAATATTGCATTTTTCAGTTTTCACTGTGGGCAGTTTCCCTTTACCCCATTTTCCAGTTTGAGATTGGGAGTTAGAATTAAATTTAGGATTTAGGTGGTCCAGTGCTAAACTCTCTAGAGACTGTAGGCATTATGTATGCTTCCTGATCAAGCAGTAATCTGGCAGATAGTCTGGAAAATGCCATTGCTTGGTGTTCTGATGTAAAGCCTGAATAGCATCTGCACTGAGTGGAAAGGGGCCCACTTTTGAGGAAAATAGACAAAACTGACTACTTTCTTTTCCTGTGACAGGCACAGGAAGTCAGGATAAACCAGCTTCATATAGGATCAATCCATTTAGTATATGTAATAAATACTGTCTGGCATATGAAAACATGATTTTATATACATAATATGCAATAGTATATATATAATACTGGAAAAATGTAGCTAGTTTATCACCATTAATACAATTTCAGAGAGAGTTACAGGGTCATCTATGAATTAAATGAGGGAAAGTGGGAGCTTTCAGCACTCCATGCAGACCATTACATAGGTGATTCAAAGGAGGGACAGAAAGAAGGAGACTGGTATATTCTGGTTCAAGCTATTAAAGGTTTCATTGTTTTGACTTTGGGAGTCTGCTTCTGGGTGGGCATAGAAATCCCCCTCCCCGTTATAACACATACCAAATCTTTGAAGCGGTACAAAACCCTTCCCAGGGGATAACAGGGAAGGTGAGAAGGATCAGAATACATTTTTCAAGTTATTTTTCATGACTACACTTACACTTCTCTGCATTCATTGAAAGAAACATCTGGAATGGGATTAATTATATTAGAGTGCTGCTTCACAGGGCCAAGTTTTAATACAAGTGATGAGGTGTTTGAGTAGGATAGAGAATTTTCTAGGGTAGGTAAGGCCATAAATACGAAGGAAGCATTTTGTAGTACTGACTGGTTAGATTTTTAATCCCATTGTCGTTATTTGTTAATCAAGTTGAAAGAGCACATGGCTGATTAACTTGAGAATTGTGCTACCACTATAATAGGTTATTAGTTATTCTGTGGAATGAATGGTTTTATTGCTTATTTGCTTTTTAAGAGATGATTTTGGAATAATTAATTCTGCCCGTGTCAGTAGGCTTACAAATTGGTGCCATGTTCATGTCATTGAAGCTTCCTCACTCTCTCTTTCTCTCTTCCTGTCCAACAGAATGGACAACTTATCACGTGACCAACTTGCCATGGCCAATTCACTGTGGGACAACTCGCTGTAGGACAATTCAATAAATACAAATGGTTAAATTAATTTCAATAGAACCATGGCTAATAATAATAAAAGGAGTCAATCCAGAAATAAAAAAGTTACAATCATTTTGTTGAAAATATGATCACCAATAATAAAAGTAATCAAATGAAATGATTAATACAGCATTGAATTGTCCCGCCATGACTTGTCCTGTGGCAAATTAACCATGGTGAATGTCCTGTGGAAATTCGGCAATGGCAAGTTGTCCAAGACCCCTCTCCAGCTGCAAGAGTAAATGGAATAATCTAATGTATTGTTTCCCCTTTAAACATGATTTACTCTTAAAACCACTAGGAAGGTTATTGAAGCAATTACCATATTTATTGGTGTATAACGCGCACTTTTTCTTCTTGAAAAGAATGTGGAAATCGCATGTGTTCATTATACACTGTCGGTCCCCGGGCCTTCGGCTGATGTTATGCAATGCCAAGTCCATTGTCACCAAGGCCCCCCTCATTCAAGAACTGATTCAGGAGGGGGGAGTAGACCTGGCTGGCATTACTGAGACCTGGGTGGGCCCAGAGGGGGGTGCCCCTCTGGTT
>JANHFJ010004132.1:0-10291 GCA_032468195.1 Cerberus rynchops | reverse complement strand
CTGTACACCGCCCCGAGTCCCTTGGGGAGTGGGGCGGTATAGAAATGTTAATAAAGATAAAGATATGAAGAACGGTTGCAGGAATTGGGTGTGTCTAAGTTTAATGAAAAGAAGGAGGGGTGTGTGTGTGACATGATAGCATTCTTCCACTATTCAAAGGGTTGCCAGAAAGAGGAGGGGGCCAACCTATTCTCCAAAGCTGCAGAACAAGAAGCAATGGATGGAAACTAAGCAAGGAGAGAAGCAACCTGGAACTAAAGAGGAATTTCCTGATAGTGAGGACAATTAATCAGTGGAACAGCTGGCCACCAGAAGTTGCAGGTGCTCCAACTCTGGAGGTTTTTAAAGCCGACACTGGACCATCATTTATGTAAGGTCATGTCAAGTTATATAAGGGCATATCAGTCTTCAAAATTATTGCTAATAGTGGACGACTTAAGATAAGCCACCTTGGTCTAGGAAGCATGACAAGCGGTATGTCCCCCTAATAAAGGAAACTATTTGTAGCTCAGGATTGAAATGAGGGATCCTTAATACTCTGTGAGCTTGGTAGTTTTCCTGCAGACATTTCATTACCAACTAGGTAACATCATCAGGGCTAGGACAGTGCAAGCAACGATGATACCTAGTTTGGGTAATGAAACGTGTGCAAGAAAACCACCAAGCTCACAAGAGCGGTAAGGACCCCCTCATGTCCACCTAAGCTTGGCTAAGATGATCTCGCCAAGGAAGACATCAGAAGCCTCCAAGGATTATCTCAATCATAAAAATAAACAGTTTCCTAATTCTCAGACCTGAGAGCTATGTAATTTTGACCTGTTCAAGTTTTATTAAGTATAATACGATGTTAACCACATTGTGACAGAAACTCAATCCAGCAAGCTTTACACATGATGGTAGTGGAAATACAAGAGGCTACTCACTGCTATATTTGCCATCTTCTTCTGCTACTTTTTCATGCCTACTCCCTTCCTCCTGACTGCTGAGTAAAAGGTACTCAAAAGGAGGAGGAAGAAAGCAGCAAAGGGCATCCTTTTAAAAGCTAAAAACAAATCAATGAGACCTATTAAACCCAGAACAGCCTGGAAGGTCCTAATGGAAAGGGCTCTTTCAAACTGCAACTGCTGAAAATTAATGTGCAATTCTTCAGCCTTGCAGTCAGGAATCACACATACTATGACAGTCTTATATAACAGGATTAAAGCATCTGGAAAATAAAAATCCAAAAGAAATCCTAATTTCACTTCTTTTATTGTCTTAAAAAACAATCCTTGGAGAAAGAAAATAATCTTAATTCTGTCCACATGAATTACACTTCCTTCCCTGTGTTGAATCCCAAACAATCACTTATTCAATTTGTATCTCTTGCTCCAGAATCCTCCAAACATTCAATGTGATATTTAGTGGCCAAAATGTTGCTTTCCCCCCATTTTATTTACACCTTTGTTTTACTGCAAACCAAATAATGATACTTTTGTTTGAGGTTTCTCTGCTTATGTTTTTTCTCTTTTATGGACTACTCTAAAGAAAAATATATTAACAAATGCAAGAGGAAACACTGAAAAAAGATTTGTGCGGGTGCATGTGTAAATAAATAAACCAAGGTTTAAAATATGAAGAGTTTTCTAGATTATTATTAGTTATAAATAACAAACATTAACTCATTATAAATACTGATTAGTGCATACCATTATGACTATTAGTACATATATTATATTACCGTATGAAGGACTGTAGCCAATGATTTATAAATCAAATGAAATTCAACTATTCTGATTTAGATATTTCATAAAACTAAAATGCAGATTCTACATGTTTAAAAAACACTACATATAGCAGCTCTGGATGAAGTCTCATTTCAAAAAAGGATTTTTCCTAATCTGAAAAGGAGCTATACAATTTCAGATTTCAATTTCCTGCAGCTATTAGAAATGCTACGTAATTGGAGTTAGTGAGCCACCAGATTATTTCTTCCAGCTTTAATGTTTGGCTCAGACCAGAACATTTATGTCCATTTCTTCTGTACGGTATGTTTTCATTCTGCTTGATGAAGATTGCTAGTAATTTAGATTGGTTCTATGCAAAACAAAAAAACAAAAAAACCTCCCAAAGTATATTCATAATTTTGAATGTAAATCAGTTCCTTTTCAGAAAACCCACTTGAGTAGATGCAACAGGCCCAGCAAGCAATGTTTATGTATGTATGCATGTTCTGGACAATTAGGAAAAGCGAAACAATAACAGAATAAAATTGAAAAGACACCCTTGGAGGTCATCTAGTCCAGCCCCCTTGCTCAAGCAGGAGACCCTATCCCATTCCGACAAACGGCTGTCCGTTCTCCACATCAAATCCTTTCCTGAACTCAAGCAGTAGGACATTATGATGACTGTTCACTTAACGACCGCGTCACTAACTACGCCGTGGCGATTCGCTTTACGACGGCAGGCAAAGCCAGGTCGCAAAACGGGACAAAACCATCCCTGCCTCGCTTACCACTCCAAAAGTGGTCGTAGGTTTCGAGGACTGTCCCGCATTTTATCGACTGCCCCCCCTCCCACAACCCCGGGCAAAATGGTCCCAGTTTATCACTCCCCCTCCCCATTCCCTCGCCCTAAAGCGCGCTGCTCCTGACCCTGGAGGCTCTACTGGGCGGATTCAAGAGCCCAACTCTCCTCCTGGGAAGGGCGACTCGCTTTACTGCGTCCCGTGGCGGGGCGTTCCACAGATGAACTGTCGTTTTATCCCCATCCCCACCCTCCAAAAGGGGAAAAAAGGAGGAAGGGAAGCCTCCCCGGTCCCCTGCCTCCTTCCCCCGGACAAGGACTCCTCCTCCTCCTCCTCCTCCGGCCCCCGAGGCTCACCTTGACCAGCCACATCCCCGTGTTCTGCTTGGCGCCGGTCAGATCCAGCTCTCCTTTCTCGCTCATGGCGGCGGCGGAGAGGCCGGACCTTTTGTACCGGCCGCAAAAAGAGCCAAGGCAGCCGGCCGGACCGCAATCAGCGACGGACCGATGTCGACGGGTCCTTGCCGGGGTCAAAAAGCACATAAAAGGCTTCCGATGCCCGAACGCGCACCACCCAGGCGGCGTTCCGATGGGGCGTGGCCACAAAGGAAGGGGGCCGGGCGAGGAGACGGGGAGGAGCCTGCAAGGCTGTGCATGGCTGGAAGGGGCGGAGTCAGAACTTTCTGCCAACCCTTTTTAGTGCTACTACTACTATTAATACTACTATATAATATAATATATATATATATATAATACATAATATATTAATATAATATATATTATAATAATAATAAAAATAAATAATGAATTATTGTTGTTGTTGTTGTTGTTATTATTATTATTATTTTATTATTATTATTATTATTATAGACCTTTTTTGAAGAAATAAAGTTGCAATTTTTGCACTGCAGGTATTTAAGGTTGTTGCAGCAGGCATAAGCCACATCTAGGGTGATTGTGTTGTGTGTCTTTGTGTGTGTGGTGCTTCGCTTTAATAGAATTTAATTCTATTAACAGCATTTGGTTTATTAGGATTTAATTAACTTAATGGGCTAATTTTGCAGGTGTTTTAATTTAATTAATTAAAGAAAATGTTTTGGGAATTAAAAGTTTAATTCCCAAAGCATTTTCTTCCATTCAATTCATGAAATGCATTTAATAAAAATTCATTCGGTTAAACATATTAATTAAATGATTGGTTTGTATTTGTTTGGATTACTAATGGATTACTGTTGTTTTATTGCAGAGTTGGGTTTTGTGAGATGAGCGACCATAGAGTTAGAACTAGAATTCTTTATTTGGGGTTGCAATATCTTTTTTAAGAGTGATGAACAATTCTGAAAACACCAAGAATCTATATAAAAGTAGGGTAATAGAATTAGAATTTGAATGAATGAATGAATGAATGAATGAATGAATGAATGAATGAATGAATGCTTTATTAGCCAAATGTGGTCAGACACACAAGGAATTTTGTCTGCAGAAGCTCTCAGTGTGATAAATCATTATCATAGCCATTGTAAAGATACATTCACCATAAAACATGATACACATTTCACTGCATTTCGTACCATGTATGACTGTGTATGTGATGAATAAAACTCGATTTGATTTGATTTGATTAAATGAATAATTTTTTTTTACTTCATGGCTTGGAAACTTCAGCAGTCCCCAACTTGCTTGGCTGGGGATTCAAAATGGTGTGTAAAGTCAGAAAAAGGGTGGATTCAATTACAAATCAAATCAAATCAACTTTTATTCATCACATGCACAGACATACATGGTACGAAATGCAATCAATGTATGCAACTGCTCGCGAACGTAGGTAGTAGGGCAAGAGAATAGGATAGACAGGGAGGGAGAATAAGTTAGGGAGTGGTTGAGAGAGGTAGATTATAGGAATATAATATAATGTAATACCAAATTATGTTTTGAATTAGGCCCTTAATGCTTTGTCCAAACATCCTAGGATTAATTATTGGCTATTTCCAAAGGAATTTGAGATGGAGACGCATTGATTTAGAGACCTAAATTCTCGTTATAAGAATCTAGACCTAGTTATTAACTAGGTGGTTGGCATGTTTGCTAATTTTTTATTATTGGGTTTGTTTTAATATTTTTGCTTGTTTAATAAAAAAAATTGTTTAAGGTTTAGACTCCTGCAATCAAAGACCTACCAGGGGTTTACCAAAAATATAACATCCGGGGCACAATAATGATAAATACAAATAATAAATACAGCACCGATCATTAAATTGAAAACTAGTCCTGCCTAACTATCAATCCAATTTTTTTGAACCCAAAATTTCTGTTGTTCAATGAAACATTTGTTAAGAGAGATGTGCCCCATTTACGACCTTTCTTGCCATCGTTGTTAAGTGAATCACTGCAGTTAAGCTAATAACTAGTCATTCAGCGAACCAGGCTTCCTTAAGGACTTTGCTTGTCAAAAGTTTGCAAAAGGGGATCGCATGACCTTGGGACACACAGCAACGGTCGTAAGTATGAAGCAGTTGCCAAAACTTCTAAATTTTGATCACATGACCATGGGAATGCTGGAAAGGTCGTAACTGTGAAAAACGGTCATAGGTCTCTTTTTTCAGTGATGTTGTAACTTTGAATAGTCTCTAAATGAACTAAGTCAGCGACTCCCTATAATACTGTACAGCAAAGCAACATCTTCTTAGAAATAAGTTTAGTTGTTTGAACTGTTGAATAATAGCAAATGCAGTTCTAATTTTGGAATTTCCTTCCTTCTTTTTGCCTTGATTTTGTCCTTTTAAAATGAAAGGTTTTTCTTTTCTTTTTTTCTGTCTTTTTATCACTTCTGTTAACTCCCCCATTGTTACTTTCCCATTTAGAATACTTTTAAAGTTTTCTGGGACTTGGCGTAAGTCCACTTCTTCCATATATTGTGTTATTTTTCCCCCCACAGGTTTATTTCCTGTATCATATAATTTTTCATCGTAGTTTTTAACTATTCCTTTTATTGACTCACTTTGAAATAATCCCCTCAACACTGTCAAACTATTTACTTAGTCTGTATTACTATTCTTCTTCTCATCATTCCTATCATATCACCTATCTCCTCCCACGTATGACTATAACTTTGTTCCTTGTATCCTTACGATTTACATTGATTATTGTTTTCTAGTATGATTTGATTGCTTATTTGTACCCAGTGACTATCATTAAGTGTTGTATCTTATGATTCCTGAAGAATGTTTTTTTTATGTACACTAAGAGCATATGCACCAACGACAAATTCCTTGTGTGTCCAATCACGCTTGGACAATAAAGAATTCTATTCTATTCTATTCTATTCTATTCTATTCTATTCTATTCTATTCTATTCTATTCTATTCTATTCTATTCTACTTTCCAATATTCTATTCTATTCTACTTTCCAATATTCTATTCTGTTCTGTTCTGTTCTATTCTAAAATGTATGTGTATCTCTGATCAGCTTGCAATTTATCCCCTTTTTCTCTTTTTCTTTTCTTTTTTTCAGTGTATACGCCAACCAGTATATGGAAGATTTGAAAGGTTCTTTTAGGAGTCTATTAATTTGTCCTTGGAATCTCTGCAAGTTCTCTTTCTGGACTTCTTATTTGAGGGACTGACGCTACTGAAAGAACGGCCATTTGGGGGAATGCGATCTTCCACAATGTGACTGAAGACTTTATCTTGTCAGCAGACTTGCTTTTGACATTTTTGCCGTGAGTAAAGCAGTAAAATGTCAGGGCAAAAGCCCTTTTTTCTGGAAGGATCAGAACAGTCTGACATTTAGAAAGGTCGCGTAGCAAAAAGCAAAGACACTTTGGAAGTTACAAATGAGCTGAAGCCTAAACTAAAACATACCAACAGCCCATTCTTAACTAGGATTGTTAGTTAGTTAGCTAGCTAGCTAGCTAGTTAACTTCCGTGCCTTCTGATACCCTGCAAGGTGTGATCACAGCCATGAGATACGGTACAAACAAAATGATTACTCAACGATGTAGATAATTATTGATCCCTCCAAGAACGTCTGACAAGCAAGGTCAACGGGGAAGCCAGATTCAGTTAACAACCTCAGTACTCTGCTTAACAAATATTGTAAAAAAAAAATAATGTAAAAATCAGGTGTCACTTAACAACTGCCTTGCTGAGCAACAGAAATTCTTGTCACAGTTGTAGTTGTTAAGTCAAGGACTATCTCTTTATAAAATCAATGTCAGGAAACAACACCGCAGAAGAATTGAACTAAATTTCAGGGAGGAGAAAAATTAGTGACCATCTGGAAATATAATCTCAATCCACAGAAAAGCCCATATGAGGAATCTTCCTGGAATATTACTTCCTGCAGAAATCCCTAAGAATTAAAGGAATTTCTAAATTAAATGGTTTTAAGATTAAGAAAAAAGCTTTGCCTACTTCCTTCTAATGGCTTATTTAGAAGTGGTTTAAACAACCGTAATCCTCTTGAGTTCCTAGCAAATAATCCAATTTGGTAAGAGAACAGCTGTGTTAGGATTTGGCATCCCATTTTCAGACGAACACATTTTATTGAAAGGCATTGTGTATGCCTTTTAATAATTGTGTTAATCCCAAAAGCTGCTCCTCGATTTCTGATGTTTAGCAAATAAGAAGAAAAAACTCTTGGATCCACTTAGTATTTTCTCTTCTACTTGCACTTCGGAGCTGTGCACAATTAAACAAATTATAAACTACCTTAGGATTTAAACAGTAGACCAAGACCCCCCCCCCCAATAATTTAATTTAATCAACTAAAGAAAATGTTTTATGAATTTAAGTCTTAATTCATAAAACATTTCTTTAATTAATTTAATTAAACAAAATACATTTAATTAAAACTTATTCATTAAATGTATTAATTAAGGAATTCGGTTTTTTAGTTCTTTGAATTATTAATTAATCAGTTGTTTTGTTCCGGAGTTGGGTTTTGTGAGATAGACAACATTAGAATTAGAATTCTTTATTGGCCAAATGTGATTAGCTTACACAAGGAATTTGTCTCTGGTGCATAAACTCTCAGTGTGTGTACCTCCACCATTAACAGTACACCAAGACCTCCCCCCCCCAAAAAAACCTGATTAAGATTAAAAGTTAATTTTGCTTGTTCTGCAAAAGTCAAGCTGGTTAACTGTCTCGGTTAACCACGTTGTAGAAATCTAACTAGCTTTATTACCCAAGGAAATAAATTGGCTTTTATAACCGAGTCCCTTGAGGCAGGTTTTTGAAGAGTATGGACATGTAATAATGTCTAATTTCACCGTTTGGAGCTTTATAATATTGCTTTTGTGACTCAGCCTGCCAGCACAAACCCACTTGCTTCAACTGTTCTCTATTCTTCCATGCTGGTTTAAAGAGAGAGAGAAAAAAATCACTTTAGCCAAACGTCTCTGTGATTTTTAATTGCTTGCGAGCGATTTCACGCAGCATCTGACCCATGCAGTCGGATGCATTAATAGCTCTCCAGATGCTTTCTGCTAGCAAGAATTCCCTCCGCCGGTGCTGGTTGCCAGGGAGACGGTGCGCTTGTTCTCCTACAGCCTGACATCAAGTTTTGGCAGCCTTGACTGTTTGTTCCCTCTGGGCTTAGTGAAATTCCAGTCGAGGCTTCAATACTTTCGAAAGAGTTGAACTCTTGATCGTGCTCGGTATGTTTAATCGGGGAAACAAGAGCTCAACACGGCAGAAGGATGTCTCCTCCGGGGCGTTGCTTGTTTTCTCTTCTGTTTCGATTCAATCCATTTCTAGGCAAAACAAAAAACAAAACCCAAAGGATCCATACAGACTGGGTGAAACCAGGATTAATAACTGTAACTGTGAGAGGGATCTTGGAGTCTTAGTGGACATCCAGCTAAATGTGAGCCAACAGTGTGCGGAGGCAGCCAAAAAAGCCAATGCAATCCTTAGCTGCATTAAGAGAGGGATACAATCTAGATCAAGGGAGGTACTAATACCACTCCATAAAGCCTTAGTAAGACCACACCTACGGTACTGCATCCAGTTTTAGTCATCATCACACTATTAAAAAGATGTTGAGACTCTAGAAAGAGTGCAGAGAAGAGCAACCAAGATGATTAGGGGACTGGACACTCAGACATACAATGAATGGTTGCAGGAACTGGGCATGGCTAGTCTAGTGAAGAGAAGGACCAGCGGAGACATGAGAGCTGTCTTCCAATATTTGAGGGGCTGCCACAAAGAAGAGGGAGGTCAACCTATTCTCCAAAGCACCAGAAGACCAGAAAAGGAATCATGGATGGAAACTGATCAAGGAGAAAGATTCAACCTAGAAATAAGGAGAAATTTTCTGACGGTGAGAACAATCAATCCATGGAACAGAAATTGCCTTCAGAAGTTGTGGGAGCTTCATCCATGGAAGCTTTCAAGAAGAGACTGGACTGCCATCTGTCAGAAATGGTGTAGGCTCTCCTGCTTGGGCCAGGTGTTGGACTAGTTGACCTACAAGGTCCCTTCCAACTCTGTTTTTCTGTTACATAGTCAGACCTGAAGAAGCTTCTTGGATGAGAAAATGAAATGTCTTCAAAAAAAAAAATAAGTCCAGTCGCCTTTTGAAAAAGCACCTTTGGGACACATGGTTGACCAATGCTATTGTCACACACAGGTTTACTCTAAAGATAATGTCTCCTCTGAGTTAGACACCACCCTAGGTAGCTTCATGGAGGTGGCCAAAATCTATTTCTCAGCAACAATGCAGAATTCACCATAGTGACATCTTCCAGGATAAGAATATGGACAATCCCTGTTTTCCTATCAGACAGTAATGTGTGTGTACAAGCCTAATACCTCGCTAACAGAAACAGCCGAGATACCTCAACAGTCAGATTTATTTGCCTTTCAACTCCTTTCAAAGAGAAGTTGAATCAATCAATTGGTTCAAATCCCTGAGACAATTTGGCCCCGGGAAGCGTTTTTCCTACATTCTCAAAACTATGCATTTGTGAGAAAAGATGGGAAGATTTATACCCAGTGGCTGATTCCATTTCAAACCCACCTGTCTGTCTTTATTACATCTCCCATAAATACTTTCCCTTCCTTTTCTTCTTCCCCTTTCTCACAAATCTTCCACAAGCCAGGACCTACCGCAGAAATCAAGCTGTCTTCCGATTCCGTTCATATTTCTTATCTGCGCTAACAGATGTTTTTTTTGGGAAGGCGGAAGAAAGCAGCTCCTGTCCAAAACTATTTCCCCAGAAACCATGAAGTTTACCTTTCAAAAGAAAAAAAAAACCTGGTTAACTGTCGCTCTTTCAAAGAAAGAGAACCAATAAGTGATGACCTGGAGAGTAATAACCCAAAAATGTCTCTCTGGAGTCTTGTAAACCTGGCTGGGCTGGTGGGACTCAGGAGACCCCTAGAAGCTTCTCAGCAAATGGCTGTTTGTTCACCGAAACAGGGATGGAGGGTTGATTACTGTAGGGAAAGCTGCTTGTAGATCAGGAGTTAACACAATGTGTAGACCAGTTGGAAATGGTAGAATGCTTCCAAAGCACATCACATCATCACATCCTAAGGTTGCATTCATCATTTCAAAGGCCATCTCAAAGAGGATGGAATACCTCCTAGGTCACATTGGGCTTAACTGTAGGGCTGATGATTTATTATGACGTTTTGATTACATCTGTTTGGATGTTTGTATTGGTTTCATATATTTGATAGGGCCAATTGACTTAATCAATAGTTCTTCTTCTTCTTCTTCTTCTTCTTCTTCTTCTTCTTCTTCTTCTTCTTCTTCTTCTTCTTCTTCTTCTTCTTC
>JANHFJ010004131.1:52004-64657 GCA_032468195.1 Cerberus rynchops | reverse complement strand
TACAATTTCAAGATGTTACAAGTAAGTGTTTTAATGCTACAAGAGCAGGTTATGTTTTGCATAGCTGTCTGTTTTTACAAAAAGAGTAACTGGTAGAAAGAACAGTGGGGATTGGATTTATGGTTCATGGAGAATATAATCACTGGGCTTAAAGATGTCTTGGCAGAAATGACAGCTTTCCTCCCAGGAAGGAATATTTATATCATAAATATAAATATATCATATTCAATAGATTAGCTTGGCCTAGTGTTTAGGGCACCAGGCTAGAAACCAAGAGATTATGAGCCATGAAAGCCAATTGGGTGATTTTGGGCTAGACATTCTCTTTCAGCCAACCCACCTCACAGGGTTGTTGTAAGGAAAAATAGGAGGAGGACAGTGTTGGATATGTTTGTTACCTTCAATTAATTGGAAAAATAATAAACGTGGATATAAATAAATAAAAAATAACATTTGGAAAGATAATTTTCAAAGATCAATAATGTTGGGTGGAGATGAGATAAAAAACTACTACACATTATAGTACTGAACTGTTGCTATCTAAAAAAAGGAGTAAACCATACATTTTCCTAATGCAGTATCAGACACCAATATACCCCTCTGAAATAAATATGATATAACTCTGGCAATATGATTGAATTCACAATTTTAACAAATCATTATTAAGTATGGTTTATTAAATAAGCCAAAATTGGTTGTCTGCAGACGACACTAAGTCATTCTTTATATATCATAATAACCGGCTCATTTTATAAACAAACCCAAATAACATTGTATAATTCAGAATGAAAAACACAATTATATGGAACAATATAAGCCAATTTATTTTATAAAACAATACAGCATCCGAGTATGTCTTAGATTAGAAATTCTAACAATTAAATAATCAATCTGTCAGCTCTACCATCTTTGC
This sequence comes from Cerberus rynchops, assembly GCA_032468195.1. Classification (NCBI taxonomy): domain Eukaryota; kingdom Metazoa; phylum Chordata; class Lepidosauria; order Squamata; family Homalopsidae; genus Cerberus; species Cerberus rynchops. The sequence continues at coordinate 63,744 of JANHFJ010004131.1, read as the reverse complement.
ATACTTCGCTAAGCTTGCTGACAATGTGAATCTTTTTCAAGACACTCTTGACATCAAAGCGGTTCCCAAAACATCACACCAGGATGTTTTTGGACTGATCGTTTGGTTAATGGGGGAGGGCCATAGCAGAGGAAAACCTTGTAACTTTACACAGGAATACTTTTGCTGCAACCACTAACCTTAGTAAAAGAGCCTCCATTCAATCAGATGGAATTGAGGGTCTTTCTTTCCTAGAGACCTACCTGGGGCAGGTCTGACACAATCTACGGTTAAATATGTTTCTGGGGTTTTTTTTCATACAGACCTAGCTAACAACAGGATTGAATAACTTCCTCCATGTTTAATGATCTGAAAGATCTTTTACATTTGTAAAGTCTATAATAATTTATTTTATATGTAATAATTTATATTGAATATTTTTCCTGCCTTAGAAAAAAAGAAATACTATAATGAAAAGGTATACATACATACATACATACATACATACATACATATATATATAATATCTATCTATATCTATCACATAACATGTAAAAGTTTTTTTAAAGAGCCATGTATAGAATTCTTGCACTGATGTTTATTATGTTAACTTGGTAATTATACTAATACTGCTTAATTTTAGTGAGTGGGCTTATCAAACTCCACCAGATGATAAGAGTGAGCTGTATATGAGAATGCCCCCCCCCATGAGACTTTATATCACATTTATTTTTGAAAGATTAGGATTTTCCCCAATATAATTAGCTGTGAATTGAGGATTTGTCTTAACTTTGCTGATAAGAGTAGAAGCTTTGAAAAGAAGCCAGGGATACATATGGATGAAGACACATAAGAAATCTGAATATTTTCAAAGATTAGCTATGACTTGAAAAAGACACTTGCTGAATTTGACATCTAAATGGGGATAGCCTATCCACTTATCTGCCTCCAGGCTAAGTACCCCCTGCTCTTCCAAGTCCTTTGCTTCAACCTCCATTCTCTTCCTCCTCCTCCTCTTCTGCTATTTCTGATGGAAGGACGAACAGTATATGTATGTGAGAGAAGAAAATTTAGGAGACAGAGAACAGTTGGTCTATACAGAAGGCTTATTTATTTATTTATTTAAATTTATATACCGCCTCTCTCCCAAGAAGGGACTCGAGGCGGTGTTAGTTTTATACGTACCTTTACACATATAAATATCTAAGATTGGGGGTGGGGGAGAATCAGAATAAGGAAACCTTCAGGTTTATTTTTAGCTATTGATGGCAAAGCTATTGTATCAGATTTTTTTAACATACACACGCAAAGACGTTATTCAGAGTGATTTTGTTTGAATCTGGTAATTGCTTTATAAGTAATCCATATCCTCAAGAACACAATAAAAATAAATATTCTTTTTAGTCAAATTAGAAATTATCTGCTTAAAGCCACTCTTACCTTGCTGCATCTGTTTATTTTAGAACCTCTCAAAATATGCCACAGATGAACACTTATAGAATTGAAGTGATGCTGGGATGTTTCTGTATCTACAAAGACCAAACATGTGAGTTGAAACTTGAATGGCATTTAGGGGGTTGGGGAGGGTGGGTTCGGCATTTGTATATAAAGAAACGGGTTAGTGCCTCAAATATAGTTTTGATTAATGCAACTTCTTTTCAACCAAATATAAAATCCTAGCTAGAATATTCATGTCCATTAAATATAGATCATTCTCAAAACTGATCCATCAAAATGTTATTTATCCATCCCAGAAAACAGATGTAAATTTAGATTTTACTAAGGAATATTAGTGGCATCCTTGAAGAGAGAGGAGTTTGGGTTGGGGTGAGGTCCAAATGACAAAAGTAGCATTGTGGCATTGCAATGCAAGCCCTTTCCATTTTGTACATATGCCATGACATCACACACATGATGAAAGATGCAGTTTGCAATGCAACACTTTCATCATTGTAATGACAAGAGTGTCTATTGATACCTACAGAATATGTAATGTAGTTTTCTAAAGTATTTCATTCCACAATTTTCAGTTTGATATAGAAAGTCTTGTTTTCCCCCAGATACTTTTAAAAAAATGAGTATCATGGCTTTGCTCGTGTTCATAGCTGCAAGCTGAATACTAATGGCATCTCATCCTTTGAGAACCTGTTAGCCAGCATTATACAGAGTGTATTCCTCTGTTTATATCTATTATTACTTTTCAAATAAAGTACAATCTTCATACAAATATATGAGTTTTCTTTTTCTTTTTTGTCCCATTACGAGATTCTAAGTTTGAGCATGTTCAGAATACCTTCATAGGCACCACTTAAACAAGGTAATCATGACAAATTTGATCCATTACTTTTTAACATACACTTTCCAAAGCAGTAGCTAGTTCTTCTACGGGTTCAGAAGTTAAGGTCAACCCTGGTTGATACATTGATAAAAAATCTCCAGAGAATATCTAGGCTAGGAAGTCTCTACCCTAGGCTGCATCAGAAATGCCAGGGGGTATTGAACTGGTGTTTGGAGGCTGTTCCTATCTTGATGGGATAAAAACAGGCTGAACCCAAGCAAGATGGGGTAAAGTTTGTGAAGAAGGATCTCTGCTGGATCTGGTGATACTACAAAGGATGGTCCATTCACCTTCAAAGAACAGGTCTGTGATATACAGTAGGTTTCTCCTGGACTCATAGTTATTGCTAAAAAATCAAAGCCATGGCTTGTGCTGGTGGATGTGGATATTTGTACCATGGTCCAGGTGTGCCCCTGTTGTGAATTTATTTGGGGCACTGGCTTCATGCAGTGTTTGCCATCTATTTCAATGAAACAAAGCTCTCTATATGGGCTATCTCGGAAGACTACACACAAAAAAGTAACTGGTAAAAAATGCAGGGCTCAGCAAATCAAATCAAATCACATAAAATATGCATCAATCATATAATTTTTATTCTGTGGTTGCTACACTGATTTCTAGTAGTTTTCTAAGTGCAATTCAAAGTGCTGGCTTTAATCTATGAACCCCAGTATGATTCCGCACCAAGGTACCTGTAGGACTGCCTTCTCCATGTACAAATCAAACAGCCCCAATACAGATAGTTCTCAATTTACAACCATTCACTTAGTGACCGTTCAAATTTACAATAGCACTGAAAAAAGTGACTGATGACCATTTTTCATGCTTACTTTTGTAGCATTCCCCATGGTCATGTGATCAATATTTAGATACTTGGCAACCGACTCATATTTATAATTGTTGCTGTGTCCCAAGGTCATGTGATCACCGTTTGGCAAGCAAAGTCAATTTGGAAGTCAGGTAACAACTGTGTTACTAACATCAACTACAGTGAATCACTTAACAACTGTGTCAAGAGTTTTGAAAAATCCTAAGCCAATTCAGTATTTTTACCATCATAGGGCAAACTGTAGTTGCATTAACTTATCAAATGCTGTATACGGTAATTGATTTACTTGTAACCCCCAGCTAGGATTTCTTTGCCTACAACTTCAATGCATCTTACTGTATGAAAAAAAAAAAAAGCAGATCATATACTTATTTACAATATCTTTCTTCACATTTCAGTCAAGTAAGAGATTAAAAAACCATTAAAGATCATGCATGGGCTTCAAAAATAAGAACATGCTTTTTATCCAGAAGGAAGCTACTGTATCCTGTCAGGGTGACTTTCATGGGGCATAATGCATTTGGACCTAGTGCTCAGAACAAAAAAAATACTTTGCTCTTATTTTGTTCTAATGCCACCACTTACACAATGATTAAAAATCCTAATCGGAAAAAAAAAAGCCGCAGGTGAACAGTTCAGAACCACGCCTCCATTCCAGTGAGGACGTTGCCAACAACTTGCCCAACAACGTCCCTCTACCAATGCAAACTGAAGCGTAACTCCTACGGATCAAGGCTGCGCAAAATTACAAAGAAGGGGTAGACTTAAATCCCAGCGCGCTCCAACCAATCATCGCTCACTGCAGCATTTTTACACACGGCTTCCGCAGTGCGCCTTTAAAGATAGAGAAAAAAAAAACTAGAACATGATTAGGCTGTGCCTTGGTTTGAAAACGCTCGTTAAAAATTCCAAGCCGTTTTCACCCTGTGCTCCTCAGATCTGAGCAGATCCATTACTCTCGGGACTAAAGGGGAAAGCTAGTTCTATTGTACTAAATAAAAACAAAACAAAAAGCAACTTTATGTCACCAGCTGTAGCCCGTCCTTTCGTTTTTGGCGACCATGTTTCTGAGGCACTTACGAACTACTCCTCCCAGAAAGCGCTTCACGGTTTCTCTTGTAAACACCAGGAAGGCCCGTCCTGCGGGGCATGCTGGGAAGGATAGTTTCATGGCTGTATTCTTTTCTCTATGTGGCACTTCCATTTTCCGAGCTGTGAAAATTGCGAGCGCCGCGATTTCGACGTAAACATGGGGGCGTGTATGTTGCTTTAGCCGAAGAAGTGGGGGGAAATGGAAAGCCAATTGTGATTTTCCCTTGACCTGAACGAGATAAGGTCCTTAAAGGCAATAGGAAGGAGACTCTTGGAAATCTGAGGGAGAACAACTGCTTCTCCGGTTTGTCTGAAGGTACTCAGCACCATGCTGTTTCCCACCTGCGGGCTTTCACGTCAAGGTGAAACAATCTTTTTGATCTGTTTTCTGAATAGTGACAGTGGTTTCGGGTTTTAAAACTTTTCCTCCTCCTGTGATTTTGGCAATTTTTTTTATTCAGGGCTATATAACTTAAAAAAGAATATAAACGATCTCTTTTATTCTCTCTCCACCTTTTATTAACGAATATAGTTTAATTCGCATCAAATCGTTTTGTCAGGTATGAAAAGGTATGTTTGCTCGGGAGAAAGGAGGAGGAAGGGAAGTTCTCGGTTACAAGAGCGCAGTTTCTCCACTGCCGCTGAAAGTGAGAATCAAGGCTAGAAATACCGAACAAAACCCAATAATTTTTCTCCACAAAAGATGTGCAGTTGTTATTTGGGCTACAAATAAAAATGTAGCACAATTTTGTTATAGCTGTGCGGGGTTGTTGCTGTATCTCTGGGGCTCCAGTTTGGTACAACTCCTGATCACCAGAATATTCTCAGGAGAAATAGACAACTGTTGGTGGAAAAAAAGACAAATTGGTGTATATGTGTGTGTGTACACATTAACTTGATGATTGCAACTGTAAATGTGGATAAAGTGTATAAAATGAATAAATATTAATGTATAAGCCATACTTGTGAGCATAATCAGGGTTTTGATTCAAATGTCATCAAACAACATGGAAAGTGGATAAAGTTCTGATCTTGGGAGACCAAACTTCATGGGAATAAGATAATTGGTGGGAAAAAATGATAGTTGTCTGGGGATGGGGTTTGGGTGGCCATCAGAAAGGATTTCTCTGAAAAGGATTCTCACAAATCTCAAGTTTCTCTTTCCTTCCCCCCTATAGGTCAGAAATAAAATTAGGGCAAAGGTTACTGGCTTACAAAATATTGTAGTTTTGTTTGAACTTAGATCAATCTTCTTGTGGAACAACATATTAACAGGTCCTATGCATTTTCATAATAGTGTAATTATAATGAATGAATAGCAAAGCAGAAACTTGCATAAAAAGTAATAAATATGAGATCTGAACATGCTAGTGAGAAGAAAGAATCTGTTTGCAGGAACTCTAAGATGATAGCCTTTCTATTCACAAATTCTTCTGATCCCAGTTCAAACTACTTCATACTATTTGGTCTAGTTCAGATCCTTTTTAGAAATAAGAGCATTGTAGATTAGGACATGCAGAGAATATCGAACCAATCACTATCCCTTTTTGCACAACAGTGGAATACAGAGAACTGGCAGCTAGTCCTTGCTTGGCTGCTTCCCAATTACTTACTGTATTGTCCCTTCCTGCAGATTTCCTTGTGTGTCATCTGCTATTCTGCTGCCCAGGCTTTCTTGGTGTCATTCCCTCAAATTTACTTTCATTCCCTTCAAAGTTATTGATCCTGGCATGCCCCAGCCAAGCCAACACAGCTCAATTTCTTTTCGGCAAAGAAAAAGAAGTTGAGAGGTAAGCAAACTAAAACTTTTCTCTGATAATAATAGAAATGCCCTTCAGAGTAATTATTTGTCCAGCTGCACTCTCTCTTTTTGCCATCCATCAAATAATAAAACATGGGAAAGGATCACTTTTGCAAGCTATTAGCTGCACCCAGAGGTGAAATTCAGCAGGTTCTAGCAGGTTTGCTAGAACCGGTAGTAAATTTTCTAAGCAGTTCAGAGAACCGGTTGTTAGAAGAAATCTCCTTTTGTTTTTTTCCACTTTACAGGGTTAATCCTGTAAGGAAGGCAGGAAAAAAACATTCTGGTGTTGTTTCTAGCCTAATCTTTATTGCCCTGCTTACAGAAACTGCCCTCCCAGTCACATGAACCCCAGGCATGCCCAGCAAGCCACGCCCACAGAACCGGTAGTAAAAATATTTGAATTCCACCACTGGCTGCACCCCATTGGTGGGGATGGCATGTAGTCATTACTGTTCTAATTACAGAGCAAGACAGTGTGCAGTCTGAGGGCTGTTTGCAACCCATAAGTTTCTATTGGAGACTTGGCAATTGGGTATGTATTTATACTGATTGCAGCATCCCAGAATCATGTGACCTTCCCAGCCAGTCTCTGATAAGCAAAGTCAATGATAGAAGGTGGATTTACTTAACTATGTGATTCACTTCACAACTGCAATGATTCACTTAGCAATTATGGCAAAAAAGTTGTAAAATCAAGTGTAATTTACCAATTACCTTGCTTAGTAATAGAAATTCTAAGGAAGGAAGGAAGGAAGCCACAGCTGTGTAACGTTTGAGTAAGGCTTTCCATAGGCAGACCTGAAAATACTGGCTTTCCAGATGCGACACTGTGACACTCATTTCTTGACCGCAGACAAGAACGGACCCTTGGTAGCAGAGGTTCTACCTAATGAGGTGCACCTAGCCCATCTGCAAGTTTCCCAACTGAGGTTTTATGTGGAGGATTTCCTGTAGTTGTAAGCCACCCAGATTCATTTGGAGTTGAGCAGCCTATAAATTTAAATAATTGTCCAAAACCAGAAAATGTCTGTCATAGCTGATATCAACAATTAATCTAACTGCCTCAGTCTTTGGAGTACTTGATATAGGGCTTTTGACAAAAAAGCAACATAAAACATTGCTATCAAAATGAAAACTATCAGTCATTACTAATGCTACTTTATGATACAGAATCTTTAATTTTGCTTCAAAATATTTTTGAACTTTCAAGTTTTCCAAATGTATTAACAATTAATAAAGATTTCAATGTATTACAAAATGTTAAATGAAACAAAGTATGGTACTGCAACCAATCCATGGTACTAGAAGAAATTCAGTAGTGTTTGTACACATGTGCTGCATATTATCTTTAATTAATCTGGAAAACACACTATAGGTTGGAGAGGACAGCATTCAGCTGCAAAGAAAATTGGCTGAAGTATGAGGAATGTTGGCAAAACATAGATTCAATCTAATAGAAATGAAACAACAGGCCATAACAAACAAAAATGAAACAACAGACTAGATGCCATGAACAAACCTATAGCACCTACAGTCTTATACTGATGTCATTGTGAGTCATTTTCCAGATCCCAATTAAGGACCTCAAGAACAAATCCAATGGTTCACTGCCATAAGCAGCATAAGCAATGCAGCAGTCCTTTTTCTTTACAATACATATTTTTAAAAGTATGCTACAGTATATACTATCTAGAGATCAATTATAGAATCGAAATCAATAAAATTATAGAATGAGATACAGGTTAATTGTTAGGTAAGGTACCATTGCTTAATCAGCAATATCAGAAGTGAAGTTGTAAACTTATGCTTGAGTGATATTTTGCTTAGTGACCAGGTTGCTTAGGGAGATGCTGGTCCCAATTGTGATTGCCGAAAGAAGATTGCATGTATATTTTCTCATGTAATAGTGGAGTGTTCAAGCATTTATTCAATGTAAACAATCATTAAAATAAAATTTGTTTACAAACAAGTGTTGTTTTATTCCAGCACTTCATCTTCTGTATGCCTTTAAGTCTGCAAGAAAAGACAGTCTTCTACCTTTATATGCAGCAAGATGGACTTCTGGTTCCACAGTTCCTCGTATCACCACTCATTATACTATTCACCCCCGGGAGAAAGATAAACGGTGGGAAGGTAAGTGGCAGTGTTTAAATAATACAGATATATTTTTTCCATAATCAAAGAGTAGCCTAAATTGTGTTTAAGAAATAAAATTACGTAATATATGTGATGTATGTAGTTTATTACTAGCCAATCACAAATAATTGTGATTGGTTAATTATAAAGGTTGTCCTCAATTTACAACCACAGTTGAGACAGAAACTTCTGTCACTAAGAATTGTGATCATTAAGTGAATCACATCCAATTTTATGACCTGGTTGCTGTGGTTGTTATGTGAATAACCACAGCTGTTAAGTGAACCATGTGGTGGTTAATCAAATCCTGGTTCCCCCATTGACTTTGCTTGTTGGTAGCTCCCTGGGAAAGTTGTGAATGACAATCATATGACCCCAGGATGCAGAAATATCTTCTAGTTGCTAAATGCTCTAATTTTGATCATGTGACTGACTGCGAGGATGCTGTGCTGGTAGTAAGAGCAGGAACAGGTCATAAGTCACTTTTTTCAGCACCATCATAACTTTGAACAGTTATTAAACAAATGTTTGTAAGTTAAGAACTACCTTTATTTTGGGAGGATATCCTATAAATCTGTAGTAATATGTATCTGTAACAATATCTTTCCATTCTTTTATTAATAGGGTATCTTTATTTTTGACATATAGGGAATTAAAATTCAATATAATTATTTTTCTAAGTAGAGATAAGGCAGAAAACATTTGCAGTAATTAGTGTGTCACTGTGACTCTGAAAGTAAACAGTAGGCTTGCAGAAATGTAAATCTATTTTGTTTGAAGTTGAATTGTGATCTCTGTAATTATGATAGCCTTCTTAATAGCCTTCACGTTATTGTCCTAGATCCATCCAGCAACATATTTTATGATCTGTAACTGATTTATTTTTACATTCAACATAAACAGGGATTTAGATCCTGCAGTATTTTGTAAATTTTGCTAAGTTGAGCAGATGATAGATAGAGGTAGCCACTTAATAATTCTCCACTGACAAAACTAAAGTTCTAACATGCATCTATCTTCTTTTAGTTTGTTGTATGAATTTGCTATTAATGTCTTAGATCAAGGAGAATGGAACAGTTGAGTTTAACTTAACACCATATCGGATGATTTTATTTTCCTCTATGAAAGGGATAAGCATGGAAAGATTTGCAGAAGAAGCTGATGTTGTTATAGTTGGAGCAGGTCCTGCAGGACTTTCTGCAGCTATTCGACTCAAGCAGTTAGCGAGCGAACATGGCAAAGAAATACGTGTATGCCTGGTGGAGAAGGCTGCTCAGATTGGTGCACATACCCTGTATGGAGCTTGTCTTGAGCCTCGTGCGTTGGAAGAACTGTTTCCGGATTGGAAAGAAAGAGGAGTACGTTCACCTGTCCTAATTCATCTCTACTTAATATTATTTACAAAACAGATTCATAATTTGAAAGTTAATTGTTAGATTAATATATTTTGAATACTCAGCACGTGAGAACAAAAATCATTATTGGCGCAATTGAAATAATATGTTTTTAGCTAACTGCCTTTCAGTAGTAGATCTTCAGTGGTGGAATAAAAATGACTTTTTAGTTTGATATCTTCCTGCTTGTTCATACAGGAGGTACGTTTTTATATTCCATAACTTTTTATTTTAGAATATGAAATGTTCCAATTTAAACAATTAATGGACAATATGTTTTAATGATTTTAAAGAAGTTGAATGTTTTTTTAATTAAAACCATGGTATTTCATTTTTTCCCCTAAGGCTCCGCTACATACTTCTGTAACAGAAGACAGATTTGGGATCTTAACAAAGAACTATAGAATTCCAGTTCCCATTCTTCCAGGTAGTGTTGAATACAAAACTTATTTTAAAACTAATTGCCTTTTTGAATTGGGTTGTAAAATATTCACCTGAATTCTTTCTTTACTCAAGGAAATAATACAACTAGTCCTGGACTTATGACCATAACTGAGCCCAAAATTTCTGTTGCTAAGTAAGACATTTTTTAAGTGAGTTTTGCTCTATTATATGAGCTTTCTTGCCACAGTTGTTAAGTGAATCACTGCAGTTGTTAAGCGAATCACTGCAATTGTTAAGTGAATCTGGCTTTCCCATTGAATTTGTTCATCAGAAGTTGCAAAAAGTGATCACATGAATCTAGGACACTGAAGCTGTCACAAATATGAGTCATTTGCCAAGCATCTGAATTTTAGTCATGTGATGATGGGGCTGCTGCAACAATTGTGTGAAAAACGGTCATAAATCACTTCTTTCAGTGCTATTGTAAGTTCGAATGGTCACTAAATGAAAGCCAAGGACTACCTGCAATGTGTCTATATTGACAGTGTTGTATTACTGTATTTATAAAACCATAATGAAGACAATCGTTTAATTTACCAATCTACTTGACATTTTTAGCATATCAGAATTTTTCTCAAGTGATGAGGTAGATGTTTTTTCAACATAAATATGTCAGCTTAAAACAAGGAGTTTACTACAGGTAGTGCTTGCTTACCAATAGTAATTGGAACTGGGAACTCCATCATCAAGTGACATAAATGCAAAATCAGGTGATTGCGGTGAATTAAGAACAACCATTCTGGCAGTCCCCATTGACACTGGGCAAATCTCATGTAGAGGCTGAATCCCACAGTCACATGATCCCCATTTGCAACCTTCTGCAGCTTCCTGGATCCCATGTTGCAAGATAGTGCAATATTGTAATTGCAAGCTGTGTGCCAAGTGCCCTCATGTGACTGTAGGGTGTGACAACAACTGCAATTACAAGAACCAGTTGTAAGTATCTCTCATGCAGTGCAGTCCTTACTTCAAATGGTTGCTGAATGAGTGGTTGTTAAATGAGGACTATCTAGAATACTTTTGCATGATAGCTTTGTGAACTAATGCACATAACTGTTCATTCAGTTGTATAATTAAACCATAAACAATGAGTACTTGTCCTCTCCAATTCAATGGCAAAAGATAAACTTTAAACTAATTTGCTATTACGTTAAATAATAAAAGCATTTCTCATGTATTTCTTTCTTTCTTAACTAGGCCTTCCGATGGTTAATCATGGGAATTACATAGTTCGTCTAGGACATTTTGTGAGCTGGTTGGGTGAACAAGCAGAAGCACTTGGTGTTGAAGTCTATCCAGGCTATGCTGCTGCCGAGGTAATAACATATTTTATATACAAATATGAACTTTCTTGAACTTGCAGTACATTTCATATAATATTTGAAATAAATCAGTATTTTGTATTATTTGAAGAATAAAGAGTTCTGCTGAATCTTAGCAAATCAACAATTATAGTTATAATTATGTTGAAATTATATGTATTTTACCTTATTATAGGTTCTTTTCAATGAGGATGGAAGTGTGAAAGGAATTGCCACAAATGATGTTGGCATCCAAAAAGATGGTACACCTAAGGTAAATGTTACATTTCTTATTAACATGTTTACATGTAACATATATGCTTGATATTATTTTACTTTTGTAAAAAGTGATTAGGTATTGTAAAAAGTTATTTAAATATTTTAAAAAGTGATTAATACAAAGTAGTGGAAGCTAGGCTAAGA
>JANHFJ010004131.1:20677-31886 GCA_032468195.1 Cerberus rynchops | reverse complement strand
GTGATACAACATCCACTGCCCAAAACATGAGATCCGGGAGCGCGTAGGCAGTACTTTTCCTCATCTTTATCCAGTTCTTTTCATCCTCTGTTAGACCTTCATATTCTTCAGAGGCTTACTTTTATTATTAAAAGTGCAATATGTGTTTTGATAAATTAGCCTAAATCCTAACCCCAAAAGAGAATGATCTTGTATGCTATAATTTCCTGCTGGTCGTTTTGGTTTAAGGGAGTAGAGCACTACATACAGTAAAATCTGGTTGTAGTTTAAGGTTTCATTCTTTGTAATGGTTCCTAAATGGTTAAAACACTTGCACGTGTTCAGTAACTGTAATAGCTGGTCCACATGGATAATTTGGGAAGTTAGAATTCTCTCTTTGGAATAACCACTATGAGGGCATCTCCTGTCTTTTAAAGTACCTAAACTAAGTCTTATAAGTACATCAGATAAGTCTTAATTCAATAAGATTGCTTAATAGATGTACATACAATTGTGCTTTTTTATTGGTTTTGGTCTACATTGAACTTCCAAAAACATCTAATATAATTTTTCCAATCTGAAGCACTCCCCTCAAAATATGGATACTGTAATCGCCTCATCATTCCTAATGAACCTCAACAATAGTTCTGCTGGCTGGGGATGATGGGAGCTCAGTATATCTGGAAGACAACAGGATAGGGATGGCTGGCCTGATTCAAAGCAGTGTAATGTGATGAACAAATAGGAGATTTTATCCTGCTTTCCAGCTCCCTCATCTTTAAAGAGAAAAAGCAAAGGAGAGAAAGAACATGTGACTCTCTCTGGATCCTTTGAAGAAGTATGGGATAAGGTTATAATTTTCTTGTGGTTGCACTGCTACATGATTACTGTGTTTTACAACCATTCCTTTATAACTTTATAAATATATGTCCCACTGTGGTTACTAGACTGTTCTCCTATGCAATTATGCTTAAGTTTAGCTTCAATGAATAGTGAGAAATGCAGGCTTATATAAAGTTCTTATTTTTGAAAAAATGATAAAATATACTTACTGATTCATTTCTTCTAAATATATGTGCATGTTTTCTATTGTGATATTTTTAAATTTTTAAATGTTCTGGTTCTGTCATCTGTTTTTATTTTCTACTATATGTTCCTTGAATATAAAAAGTAAGATGCTTTTGAATGCATTGAGTCTGAATTCTGTTGACCATTGGTATATTTGAGCAATCTAGAACCATTCAAGAATATCTGAATTAGGCATGCTGGCAATTACCGTACTATTGTATTTTATACGTAATTATATTACAGCCACAATATCATAGAGTCCTATTTTTATTATCTTACAGTCATGGATATCAGAATGCAGTTGTACTGTGAAAGCCTTTATGTGTCTTAGATCCAATAAATGAAAATAGTGAAGAGTGTGGGATAAAAATGGCCTGCGTTTGGTAATACTAAATAATAGTAATGAAGTCAATATTTTTATATCACACTTGTAGAATGCTACACTTAGTGGACCTAACATGCTAAAAAGACTTACAGACAATTGATTTTTTCCCTTCTAGATAAGTATGCATACATGCACACATGACACAAATGTAATGCCAAATTATAAAAAAACTCAGCATAATTCAATTTTTGTCTTTTAGCCTATAATAAATGTATGTGGCATAAGTCTGCATTCTCCTTACAGGTGCTCACACAAAAGCCATAGAGTATCAGATTCAGGGACAAAGTAATAAACAAGGGCTGCATAAACCAGAGATAGGAAGGAAATATTATTAATATTATTAAATATTAACTTTATTGAACATAAGTTCCAAAGTAAGTCTGTTTCTTAACTAGAAATGTATTGGATGCAGTCTAATAAAAATGCATTTTAGATACCTACTTGGAAGTTAGCCTATTAGAAATTATATAGCCAAATGAACCTGTTAGTCTAACATTAAAATATAATGCTATCCATGTACTGTATGTTCATTCAACAACATATGGAATCCATACAGGAATTAGTGGCCATCACTTTTCACACAATAGCTTTTGGATGCTGAAGTTTTGTGTGGTATAGCTTTGTGTATTTTATGAATAGGATAATGAAATCCTCACTCTTCACTTTAACTCCTATTATAGAGGTATTTGTTTTTAGAATTTAAGCAGTTTCTAAAATGCTTAACTAGTTTAAACAGTTAAGTATTGTTTTCATATTGTAGCTGAGTTTACATGTCACAATAAACTACCATTTTGAATGAGCAAATAATGTTGCAAATACAATAGCCTTGTTTTGCTTGGATCTTCTTGCAAGCTGCAATGGATGGACAAGTCAGGAAGCTGGCATTCATGGTTTATTTGATATAATGTGCAAGCCAAGATATTAAACTTGAGTTTTAGCTTCGCTGAAATAAGCTAAGAACAAATTCTAATGTTCGACTTCGTTTGTTAGAAAGAATACAAACCAGGGCTCCTGATTCAGAGATAATGATAAATTATAGACAAAGATTTCATAATTTATTCAGTTGCTTTCTTTGGCAGGAGCAGTCAGGTAGGGACAATTGACATGCTTGCTTGTTCATAAGGAGCTAGAATTTTGGTTATATAGGCAAATCAAATTTACCATTTTTGTTAATCTATACTTTTCAGATATCTATCTCTATTTGCTCTTTCCCTTGTATTTGCTGAATAAATGGTTCAGAATTTGATTATTCATTTCCTTTGGGAAAGTAGTACTCAAGGCCAGAGTGATGACATCACATGTGTAGACAGCACACTTTCACATGACATCCTATTCCATTCTTTGTGACTGTTTTATCTTGTGATCCATTTGCGAGATTCTGCCCTTTTGATCTTTCTGGCTCTGTATTCTATATTGTATGAAAGATAGGATGCATCTGGGAAGCTCATGAGTAGATGACAAATGTTTTTTACTTTATCTTTTTAGCCTACAGCACTTCATGCTGCCTTTTGTTTTAAAGGCAATAAATACCCTTCTACAGATTTTCTTAATTCCTTTTTAAACTATTGACATAAGTAGTGGCATCAACCACATCTGGAGATTGCTAGTCTCAAACTTAACTACTGCATGCATAATGTATCTGTGTCTTAAATCTTTGCATATTTAACCATGAATTATTCAAAGTTCTAATAGATTAGACTAATAAACATCTCAGTATAAACATGTAGTCTTCATTAACTTTAATACTTTTGTTATTATTATTCAACTTTCTCTCCAGAAAATTCTTTATCCTGTTAATAGCTTGCTTTGTTACATGATTTTTTGTAAAGAATTGCTTTAGCTACTCTAAAGAGCTACTTTTGTTTGTCCTTTTCTGCATCTATTACAGCCTTACAATATCATTTTAAATGTTTATTTTGTATTGCATTTTAAAATAATGAAAAAACTGAAAAAACAAAAAGATAAAATATTTGTCAAAGAAAAACAGATATATATAGAGAATGCTTTAAAAGTGAAAAAAATACAACGGAAAAGGGTATATTATTTTAGCAATATTTAGTACCTAGTTACAATTCTTTAGGTAATGCAATTATTATTCAAATACATATATATTTCTAATGAGGAAGTATGTTGACTCTGTAAACCGCTTAGAAAAGGATGGCACTGTGAAGCCATATATAAGTCTAAGTGCTGTTGCTAATACATATGCCCAACTATTATTTTTTAAAAAAAATCTTATTGTATTTTGTATAATGAGTCCAACATTTCATTACCCATGCAAATTCTACATTTTGTAGGCAGTCCGCTTATGGGTGCAAGTGCAATTAGGTCCTCAACCTGCTGAGTGACAGGAGCCAAACATTTTTTGTAACTTTATAATAATCTTTTTGAACTCTGGTGACATTTCATACATAACTACTGTTATAAGCTATTACTTTGATTCTCAGTACCAGCTTTTAAAGAGAGAAAATGGATTTAAGCCAATTTCAAAAATACACATTTTTCTTTATAAGTTTTCTGTCTTCTTAGGTTCTGTGCAGACAGTTAGCTAAGATTGTGTCTTATTCTATATCTTCTCTGAAAGAGCTATATGACAACTTGAGACATATTGGTTCAACATTTTGTTTAGGCTTCCTATATTATCATGTACCTAATACACCTTTTTGTTTTGGTGTGTCTATATTGTCATGTAGCTAATATGTATTTTTGCTTATGGTGAAAAGAAGGGAAGGGCATAGCAATGTACATTCCTTTAATTCCTTATAAGTTGATAATCAAACCAGTCCAGCTAGTTGTGGTATAGATTGCCAGATATAAAACTTGGAAAGCATGGATTACCTGTACTCTAAAAGAAACATTGAGAGACTCTACTTTTATTTTATGCCTGATATTGTAAAGCACATCACCAGATTTTTTTTCACTGCAATTGTTTACTAGTATTCCTAAAAATATTGGAAACAGAATGAGATGATCCAAATACATTCTACATTTCAAGTTTCTGAAAATGCAATATACTTGGAAAATTGAAAAATTAAATATTTCATTTGCTATTTCAGATTTTATTCAGATTTTTCATGAACAATTTGCATATCTTCAATTAAAGTAGAATGTCCTTTAACATCAAATGAAGAGATTGATAAAAGGAACATATCTTTGCAATTACAGACATATAAATGCTTCAACTCTGCTTTGTGTAATGTAGACTTCATGACCTTATTGTAATTCAAACATCTTCCTATGTATTTCATAGTCCACATATGTTATACAGGGAGATCATTGATGGCTATATCAACAAAAAGTATGGAAAGTAATGTCATGAACAAAATAATAAAGAAAAAGTAATGAACAAAAAGGTTTGTCAGTCATAATCAACATGTATTTTTTTAACATCTAAAATTTCACTTTGGAGCATTTGAAAAACTTGCTTTTAATACATACTAATAATGGCAGTTCATGGGCTTCTAATATCATAGCTTCCCTATTTTTCTATTTACAGGGTGTATACACCATGCTAAGCAGCCAACCCTTAGCAGCATATAATTCACCAGATCTGTAACTAGGATTTAAAGCAGATAAAATAAATTGTAACATGATAATGTACATTAGAGTAAATCAGAATTAAAAATCAAGCAGCATAATACAACCATTTATAGACTAGGAATCTAAATATTAAAGTAAAACCCATTATAGGTAGTCATCACTTAACTATGGTAATTGAGTCTGGCAATTCTGTTGCTAAGCAACATAGTCTAAAATGTGATGTCATGTCACTGTGCCGACTTACAATGGCAGTTGCAGCAAAGCTAACTGATGTTGTTAAGTGAATCCTGCATCATTGCAGTACTCTGTGGCTACGTAATCTCCATTGTGACATTGTGTCAGCTAGCCTATAAATGGTTGTTTTATGATGCTGGGTTGAATTTGCGTGTTGGAAGCTGGCAGTGAATGGTGATTATAAGACCGTGGCATACTGCAGCTTCATAATTGTAAGTGAGTTGCTAAGTATTTGAATCATGATCACATGACCAGAAAGACGCTGCAACAGCTACAAAGACTGGTCGTAATCCCCCCATTCAACATGATCAAAACCAGTCACTGAATGAGTGATCTTTCAGTGAGGCCTGTAATAAAGGCCATGGATAGTCACAGCAGTCTTTCCATCAAAGAATCATGGAATAACCAGATTTGTACAAAGAGTCCACCTTTAGCAACTCTAATTAGAAATGGTAATTCAATCATTAAGTGAAGTGGTTGCTAAGTGAAACCACAATGGTGCTTCTGATTTTACTTCAGCTTTCCTTTGCTTTATAAACCTGCAGAGGTCATAAGTATGAGAATTAGTCATGAAGTTAATTTTTTGTCACTGTTGTAACTGCAGACTATTTAACTCTGAATTATGTAATGGCAAAGTATGTAACTTCTTTGCCTAACACTTTCCTGCTGCTAGCACAATCAGTTTGGTCTTGGTGTGTAAATGAACAAACCAAACAACCTGTTCTTCTTTTGAAATATCTTTATATCCATCCTCTCTGTTCCCTCCCCCTCGCAGGCCAGACTGATTGGAGAGAAAGAGATTTCAACAATGTACTTGTCAGAATAGTATGTCTGTCTGTGACTCCCACTCCCAGGCTGCCAGCATGATCACATTGCTTTCAATGTGCACAAGAGCAAACAGCTTATTTTCTTGTAATCCCTGTTTTCAATCACTCTGGTCTGCAGGGAGGGCAAGAAAGAAAGAAAGAAAGAAAAATATAAGTTAGGCACAGAACAACACACAGAGACTCTAATGGCAAATGTGATAGTACTTGTGATGTTATAACAGCTACTTTTGCATCCTCCTGCAGTCCACAGCACCCACGTCCCATCTAGCCATGCTTGCATTGTGCTAACAGCCTGCACAACCTCCCACGTTCCACAGCATCTCCTGGCTGCATTTGCCATGTAACAGCCACACACACACACACATGTGCACACATACTCCCTGTCCACACTCTGCAGTAATCAGCTACGCCCTGGCCTGTTTGTGAGCTGCCAGAGACATGTGACTTCTGGCTTCCTCATTGTCTTTGCTGTGGGAAGCCAACCGGAAGTCCCAGGCCACAGTCATGTGAAGTCCTGGCTTAATGACCTACAATTCTTGCTTAACAGTGGCAACAGGAACTGTCAAGATTACCTTCACTAAGCAATACAGCCATTTGGCAGATTTTATGACCATTCTGGTCCCAATTACCATCATTAAGGAATATATACTAAGTACTATTAATGGGCTCAGCCTGACTCTTCCCTGACTCACTACTTTATCTTCATCTTAGACTTCATAGTCTTCATCTTACAACCACAATTGAACTCAGACTTATGTTGTAACTGACTTCAGTCGTAAGGCATTATGCAACCGGATCCAATTTTTAAACATTTTTTCAGCAATCAATAAATCAATTTTAGTTTCAGTTGGTGGTGGGGTTTTTTTTTTTGCCAGAAATTGGAAGTAAACAGCAGAAACTGATTAAAAAAACATTGCGAATTGTGGTGGTGGGATGCTGCAAATTGCTATAAAGTGAACTAGTTGCCTAGCAACCAAAATGTGGACAAGGATGTGTGAGTGTGTGCAGTTGTAACTTTAAAAACGGGATTGTAAGTAGCTTTTGAGGAGTCTGACATACTTTCAAACGGTCATTAAGGACCAGTCCTAAATTGAGCACTACCTGTATAAATGAGAGGGGAAGAAAAGTATAACCAGACCTTCAAGATTCTGTTGTTATAGACTATTTCAATGAAGTATATAGTTCTACTCTTCCTGTGGAATCAGTTTCCTGATCTGGTCAATCTCATAAGACAAAAACAAACGATGGATGGAAACTAATTAAGGAGAGAAGCAACCTGAATTAAGGAGAAACTTTCTAACAGTGAGTACAATTAACTAGTGGAACAGCTTGCCTTCAGAAATTGTAGGTGATTTATCACTGGAGGTTTTTTTAAAAAAAGACTGGACATTCACCTGTCTGAAATGGCATAGGGCAGTGGTGGCGAACCTTTTACTTACTGAGTTCCAAAAACTACGCAAAGTCTTTTTTCCTACTCCTCCATGTGCGCAGCATGTGCAACCTCACCATCTGTGCATGCATGCAGATTTTGCACGTGCAATGTGTGTGTGCTGCGCGCAGGCACACACACGAGCAATCGCCTTTGCATGCACAGGAGAGCTCCAAAAACCAGCTGGATTTCCTGCAGTCATGCGCATGCACAGTGGAGGCCTGAAGACCAGCTGGGTCTGCAGTCGTGCATGTATGCACGTGCAATCACATGTGCATGCTCAGCTGGAGGTAAGTTGGCCAACAGCTTGTATGCCCAGCAAGATGGCTTTGAGTGCCACCTATGGCATCCGTGCCATAGGTTCACCATCACAGGCATAGGGTCTACTGCTCAAGCAAGGGGTAGAGCTAGAAGACCTTCAAGGTCCCTTCCAGCTCTTTTCTGTTTGATTGGGCTGACACCACTGGCAGCCACCTTCATTGCTGGTTTAGCCTACAGTACAGAATTTTTATAAAACTAGAACAGGTTGAATCTTAAATCAGGATTTTGGAAGGCTGGTCATTCCAAGACCTGGTCATGCCAAGAAGCCTTCAGGGAGTGAAGTAGATGTTCCTTGCAATTTGTGATTACTGTATTCAGTTCAGTAGGATTAATTTTATGTAGTTGTGTAATTTACTATTTTACTACTTGATATGGATAGGTTGCAGTTAAAGTGGCTTAAAAAGCTAACAAGGGAAATGAGACATCAAAATGCTTTTGAAAGACTGCAATAAGTTTGCGTGAAAGCTTTTCTGCAAAAACAATAAACAGTTCAAGAGAGTTCTCAATCACTAAATACACTTCAGCTTGAATACTTCATTCCGGTTCTTAGCAGCATTTTCAGTTAAACTGATGTTTTATTGCTGCTGTGCAATTTCTCTAGCTGTTAACAGTAACATTGGCTTCAGTAAATGAGCTCATTCATTTGGCAGTTGATTGCAAAGTACTCTTCAAGCCATGTTGCCATGCTTTTAGAGATTCTATCCATGTAAAATAAAGCCATATGTGAGAGAATACTTCTTTAAGTATTTGGCAATTCTTCATTGCCAGTAAAAGAAAAGAAAAAAACTCTAAATGAATTTTATTGCTACTTAGTTGCAATGTAGTCAATTTTAGCCAGTCCCTCAAAGATAAGCATTGTAGTTTGGTTAATACCCATGTTTTCCTGAAAATAAGCCCTAGTCTAATATTTTATTTTATTTTGCTCCAAAATAAGCACTAAGACTTATTTTGGGGGGATGTCTTATTTTTTTTCCATGTACAGGGGGCCCACTTCTGCTTGCTTATGGCTGCAATGGGGTGCCATATTCGGTGTGCCAGGGCCGCCACCTGTGAGGCAGGTGGAGTGAACTGCCCCACACATCCTGTGCCAGCTTACCTCAGAGCCTCTGCAGCTTTGTGGCCGCGAGCAGCAGAAATGGGCCAGCAGCCATGTGGGCTCCTGCTGGACATGGTTGTCACTGCTGCCGCTGTGAAGCAATTGTCGGGGCATGGATGGCCTGGCTGAGGGGACCCTGAAGTAAGCTGGTGCGGGGTGTGTGTGGGGTAGTTCCTCCTTCCCACTCACCTCATGTTGATAGCACCGTGAGCAACCAGATGGAATGGGTGGTCGGCCAGCTACACAGGCTCTTAAGTAGGGCTTATTTTAGGAGTAGGGTTTATATTAGGTGCACACATAAAAATCAGGCTAAGTCTTTTTCTTGTTTTAGGGGAAATATGTATATGTGTCGAAGATCATCAGAGACATCCAAAGTAGTAGATTAGACCTTTTTTTTTAAAGGAAGAAATCAAAAGCCAATTATTTCTATATTACTGCTAAGAAAAGTATTGGTCATAATTCTGTGGTCACTATAGCTTGTTTAATGGCTGAACTGTACAATATATAGGCATTGATCCTGTTTGTTCAGTTCTTTTCCAAATATTTATTAGTAGTACTGTCACCCCTTATTCATTTGCCATATTGACTAGATATATGGGAATTGTAATTAAAATATATTATTTTAAATAATTTAATATTTAAGATGGCTATTGGACCCTCCTTCCCGCTGCATCTTGTTCGTTCCATGTTATATTTCATATTGCTATAAACTATGTCAGTGATCTTATAGGTTTTCCTATCTCTGTGAAGATAAGATAAAAGATCCATTGTTTTTAATGTAGCGATTGTCTGAGTTTATATCAAAATCAGTCCTTAGAGAATTCTGTTCGGTAAAGACAGGTTGTCTCCTAGGAAGGCTTTATGATTGTGTTACAATGTGGCTTACAAAGACCAGGAAATCACTTTAAAGAGAAAAAATTCTGTAGTACCGTGTTATATTTCTTGACATGAATAAACTAGTGATTTTACTTTAAAAAACAACAACTGAGAAAAGTCTTATTCTAGGAAGAAAGTATTTTTAATCACTGTTAACTGCATGCACTTTTGCACTGGATTGTAGATACTTTAAAAAATATTAAAACTGATAAGAATTGAGTATTTGTGCAGAAATCTACAGTTTATCTTTTATTCTTATAGGTTGGTTGCATTTTCTGCATACAGGAAGAATATTATATTGAAGAATTGCATATGTTTTGCACTAGAACATTATGCAAGAAAAGTGAAATTACAATCTCATTTTTCGTAAGAGGTCACCGAGCTTTTATGCTTAGACATAAATATGAAAGTCATACAATCTACTTGTTGTAACATTCTTTGAATTCTTATGCAAACTCTTGCCCAAGTGTTTGTAGGACAGTTCCAGAGATGATTTTCCTATTTATAACAGTTTTTTAAATTGTGTAAAATTGTATATGCCATTTGAAAGATAAACAGAATAGCATTTAAGCATTAGAAATATTGCAGGTAAATATCCTGAAAGTGTTCTAGGAGTGGCACCATTTTGCTGTCAAACTTAATTTTATGATTTATAAGCAGTATTGAATAATTGGAAGTTAGTCAACTAACATTGCAATATAATTCTAACGATTTGCTTATTTTAACAATTTTCTCAGCAAGCTAAATTAAACTTCTTTTCCTTGTACAAATAAAGTATTACCTATTCTCAATATATTTTCAAAAATATTTTCTGACTACAAAATTAAAACTGTCATCTAATAACAAAACTATTTGCCTTGACTATGAATTCTAGGAAACAACTTGAATACAATTAGAAGCTGAAGTAATTTTCTCATCTGAAACAGGATTTTGAAGCACTCATTCATTGCCACAGTAAACAGTAATTCTGGAGTGCTTTTAATGTTACAAACCTGTGTGTAAAATGAGGCATGGAGTTTTTGTTTTGAAGCAAAAAGTGTTGTGCAAGCAATGTGGAAGAGAGTTGATCTGAAAACACCCAATTCTGAACCCAAAAAGAATATGGAAAATAAATCTTTATTTCTTGATATTCCCTTTTTACTAAATCTTCAAATTTAAACCTATGAAGATTGAAAGAAATACATGTCCTAATTCATGGCTAAATTTCCACGGCTGCTCCTCTTTTAATTACAACACTGGTATCTGTTTTTACTCATAGTATTTAATATAGCCAGCAATCATTATCTGTTTGGATTATGAATCACTGTTTGGATTCATTTGCTTAGTAGATTATGTTAGTTTAAACATTCACTGCAATAAAAGAAAAGCTTATAAGATATTGTCTGAATTGTAGTATACTTTCTTTTAAGTTTTGTACCAGGGTATGCTTGGGACTATTTTTAATTAAAACATTT
>JANHFJ010004128.1:22085-32677 GCA_032468195.1 Cerberus rynchops | reverse complement strand
GAATGGGAAGACAGCAAGGAAGGAAAAATAAAGAAAGAAAGGAGAGTGACGAAGGAAGGAAGGAAGGAAGGAAGGAAGGAAGGAAGGAAGGAAGGAAGATTATAATGAGAGTGAGTGAGGGTCTGAGGGAAGTCCTGCCTTAGCACTTGGCCACCACAGATGAGTGACATCATGAGTGACATCGAGCTGGCCATGCCCACCCTGGCCACACCCACCCCAGCCCCCTGAGGTTAGAAACAACCCTGATGCGGCCCTCAATGAAATTGAGTTTTACACCCCTGCTTTAAAGCAATCAACAGGGTAATAGTAAATGAATGCCGCAGAGAATAAAGTGATAGATGACACAGCACTTCCATGGCCCTTGGAAGCTTATGACAATTAGAGTATAAATGGAGAGCTTCTTTTTCCCAGAAACTTATCTAGTATGACATTGGCTTCACCTCACTTTCTCCATTGCTTTCAAAAGTGGGAAAATACATCTTGACTAGAATGCATTATATGCTTAGTCTTAGAGTTTTCAGGAAAAAAGAGAGAGAGGTCATCTCACTGAATTCAAATCATTTGAGAATATTCCCAGAAAATGCCATGTGGCATCACTGTTGACAATACTGATAAAATGAAATTAACATCTATAAGTCTTTCTATGGGCATACTGTGGACTATTTCGGGGGCAGATTTATCTCCTACCAATGAAGCCACAATGACTCTTGTTTTCTATCCTATGCAAATTGTGGAATAATCTATTTAACAGGAGTGTCAAACTGGCAGCCTGTGGGCTGGAATTTGTCACATGCAGGCCACACCCATCCTAGCTTTGCGAAGGGAATAACATCAATATATCTACTATATTGTTTTTATTTAATGCTACACAACTTTAAAATATCTGGAAGCATCATTTCAGTAGATTCAAGAATCAAATAAGGTGATTTTAAATTTTCAGGAGGAGTATTAATCATGTTATGCTTTATTACAATAATTCTGACTGTTTTAACCATCATGAGTTTATTTTTTTTAACGCAAAGGTGACCAACCTATAAACATTTACAGATCAAATGAATGGAGACAAGAGATAAAAATCAACTGAAGTCATAGAAGCAGAAATACATCCTAATGAAAATGTGTTATGACCCCTTCTCTCTATTCTATAAATGATGATAATTTAAACTGGCAGGGGGCAGCTTTTAATCAGCTATTTTTTATTAGGTTCTTTATGAAGTTCTAATACTGTTTCCTTCAGAAGATTTACTAATTTGTTTTTAACATTACCATTGATATCTCTTAATGATGTGCTGTTTTATGGCTGTGTTTTTATTCTGTTCCATTTTTATTGTAAGCACTTCACTATTATTTTATTAAAAGAGCAAGTTAGAAATAGACAAATAAAGTGAACAATGCCTCTGGATTCAAAAGGAATCTTACCTAAGAAAAAGAGCAGGAAATCCTGGCCAAGAAAACGGAATAAAGTGTGAATTTTCTCCTTGCTTATAAAAGTAAGGTTCTATAGAAGTCCAATGTTACTTAAAATTAAATTTGTTTTAAAGATTTTGGGGGAGGGGGATACATTTTTATCTGTATGCATTACATGCAAAGATATAATTTGTCATGATGAAAAACGAATGACATTTCCTTCTGCTGAGGCCATTTGAATTCATCACATATTTTGACAAGTACATACTTCTGAAGACAGCTCTTGCCAAAAGATGTCAATGTAGCTTAGCAGATCTTTTCTCCAGAGATATGAAAATAGTAATTTAATGAAAAGTTCAAAAAGGGAACATCAAGGAGGAAAAGCCCTGAAATTTAAAATGCAAGAGACTGATTTTTTTTTCTGTTTTGCTTCGAAGAAGTAAGAGCTGCTTTTAGACTATTTTTTCCCTCTTTGCAACAGTTTTAATAACAATTCTGTGAAGAAAGAAAGAAACAAAGAAAGAAAGTCAGAATACTTTAGGTGCCCTGAAGTGAACTTTATTAAGAAGCTAGCCTTGCAGGTGAAAAATAATTTATTTTAGATTATGAAATTTGAAAATTATGAAAAATATTCCATCTGTAGCATGGAAATCTACATATACAAGTGTTACAAGCTAGTGCTAATAAGAGAAATGACAAGAAGATTATTTATTTACTTATCAAATTTTGAAACATGCAGCCCCACCCTACAGAAAGACAAATAAAACACTGCTTAGACACTATTCTCATGGGGGGGATGACTTAGGAAAATCATGAGGCGGTAATTAAATATCAATTTCTAAAAACATTTCCTTCAAATTTCCATGCAAATTCATCGTCTGCTAATTTCCCAAAATGACATGAAACTAGAAAATTACATCCTCCTCATTGCAAACTGTAATTAAAAGAAATACACACACACAGCCACACACACACACACACACACACACACACAGCCACACACACTCTAAAAGTGTGCCCATGAGTAGGGAAAATTGCTTGAAAAGTGCAAGGATATTCATGGATTTTTTTCCCCCTATCAATCTTCATGCAAATATCCATATACATGCTTTTTAAAAAATCTTAAATAAAAAATTAAGTGAACCAAAATTTGATTGCTTACCTTTCTCTCTATACTGTAGAGACTTTCTTCTTTCTTACTGTTATTTCCCTTCTGGCTAAGAGTTACCACCAAGCTATTGTGATTTTTACAGCACATTTTGCCTGAAAAGCTGTAATTTGAAGTTCTGGTTTCAATCTTTATGACTTGGATCCAAGTTACTGCAGGGTTGCATCTGTTCCCTGGAGTTGGCCTGACTAATTTTAGAAGGGGGCAGCTCTTCAAAATAAGTCAGGACAGGAGACCGATACTGCAAAGACTAGAGTAAAGATTATACTGTTACAGGGTACAATAAAAGAGTTTGAAAGTCTGCCATTGTTTCCTTTTGCCTCGTTATACCAAAAAGAATCAAGGAGAGATAATTCCCCCACTTATCCACTCCTCTTTTTCAGGGCAGAGTTGATATTTACTAAACTGCTTTTACATTTCCTCTTCCAGGTTTTCTCTATTTTTGTTTTTTATGACCATTTAATCCCTTTATTGGGGTGTAGTCAGGACAACTGAATGGAGCTGAGCATTTACTAGCTGACTGCCCTTCCTGATGCCTATGCAGAGTTCAAAGCAGGTATTTTCTCTTTGCGCCCTGACAGAGAAACATCTGACACTGCCTAGGATTGAACTCTCAAGCTTCTGGTGGGAGGCGAGCATCTTCACCTCTAGGCCACCATGCTACTCTTTCTAGGTTATCTCTCTCTCTCTCTCAAATTAAACCATTTTAATAGTGGTAGATGGATAGGTAGAGGTAGATTTTAAATCAATTTTAAATTTTATACTTAATTTGTTTTAAACTGTGGGATTTTAAATTAATTTTTAACCGAATTTTAAATGTTGTTTTAAATCAGCCTCATTTAATTATTTTAATTAATTTTAATTGTATTGTATTTTGTATCTTGTTTCTTGTTTTTATTGGCTGTTCACCGCCCCGAGTCCCTAGGGAGAGGGGGCGGTATATAAATTCAATTAAATAAATAAATAAATAGATAATCTGAAACTGTGATGACCTGCGGATGGCACAGAAATAACACAGGCAGCTGGCAGTTCAAACTGCCCCTTTATTGCTCCAAATTTCCACAAACACTCCCACATTTCTGGCCAGTCCCAAAGCAAAATGATAACAAACACCCCACACACACCTCAATCAGCCTGTGACTGCAAATAGCCAACCCAGTGCTGGACTATTTGCAGTGAATTGCACAGCAATAAATCCAGCAGGGAAAATCAGAGAGTTCAGAAAGCAAAGGATCTAGATAATTAGTCCAGAAAACCAGAAAGAATGCAAGGGACCCAGGAAAATTCAAACGTCAGCACTCAACACTTCAGGAATTCAGCATTTGTTCCCGACAAATGTCCCTTCCCACAGCATCTCCTTAAGTCTCAGTCCCCAGGTATGCCTTGTGAAGAGGGACAGGGCTCTCTCCTCCCATATAGCTGGCTTAGTCTGCACTGTTCTCATCTTCTCTCCACTCTCTGTACTCTCGAATCAGGAGTGGGTGATCCTTGTTCATCACCTGAGTTCTGTCTCTCATATTCACTGCTTAGCCTCTCTAGGTCATCTTGCCCCTGGTTCTTCCCTGCCTGCAAGCTGTCTTAATTCTGAAACCCCTGGCCTTCCACTTTCTTCAGAAGCTGTCCCCTAAATCTCTGTCAACTCCAGTTCCAGCTTGTCTTCCCCCACAGATTCAAGCTCCAAAGAGTGCATGATAACAACTATAAGAAAATGTCCACAAAATATGCCCAACAGAATTAAAATTGGTTTTATTATAAACTGGCTTTCAGCTATGATTAGATAAATTTGCTGACCTGCTACCAAGAAAATTATTTGTTTTATAATACTTGGAAAAATAGACTCAAAGGAATAATTTAGTTCCCATTGTGAAGTGAATCATACTGAATCTGTACCAAATTCTAAAGTGCAGGTTGCTATGCAGTAATCATTAAAATCTGGCAAGTTTCTCAACTTTATTGCAAAATTATGCAACATATGGTTTAAAACATACCAGTTCTAGAATAGAATATTATTAGAAATGTTTACTTTGCGGTATATATGTTCATGAACAGATTATTTTGTGAAATTGTTTGCTCAAATGTATACTTGAATAGAAATTTTAATACTTATTGTTTTTAAACAATAACATAATGTAGAATTGACCAGTGAATGAAGGCATAAGTCCAGAATAGCTCATAATAAAATGATCAACCCATCTCTGCTTGGATGTAAATTGCAATAAACTATTAATACAGGAAGTATATCTGAAACAGGTGATTATAATGCTTTTATGTTCCCGATTCTGTTTTAACCTGCTTAACATTTTTGCCATTTTATTTTAGACTTAAATAAATAATTACCCTCAGCAAACAATGAATGCTGCTCTGTGTGGACTGGTTAAGTCAAGACAAGCCATAAGCTTCACATCATTTAATAATCCTAAATCAATGTGTTCTTCTGCCTGGAAAATTGACCTGTTCTGAGAAAAGATTGCTCAATAATTGTCCTTTTTTTTTACTGATACATAATACTCTTGTTCTTGTGAAACTATCTCAGGTCAGCTGAAACCAAGAATAACAAATATCTACAGTATAAAGGAGGTGGGGTTTCCCCCTAAAAGGACCATCCTTCCTTATTAAATACCTTTTTGTGTAGTGCCATCTGCTGACCAGATTATGATGTTTGCTTAATGGAGAAATTCAACTGGATTTAGCAAACCAACTGATAGATTGGAGGGAATCTGTATACCAGTAGTACTCCTAAGGTGCTTACAGATATGGACAATGTAATGTAGATTGAGAATTATCTCTATCTATCTGAAAAAAGCAAAAGTCCTTCACTTCATCACATGTCATCATCTGGAGGGGAATTGTTTCTTTTATGCAATTTCAGGAGAATCTGGGTATACTTAAACTGGAAAGCATACACAACATTTCTAAAGTACATTAGCACCAAACTTAATATTTACTAGCAAGCTATATGCTATGATCTTGCCTCAGTTCTTTACAAAAAAAAAAAATACTGTTCTCTCTAAAGCAATTGCCTTTAATATCAGAGTCTAAGAGGAAAGACAATTCAGAAACCAGGGAGAACCTCTTACTACCAGAAAGAAATACTGCTTTACCTCTCCTCTCAGCCTCAGAAGCAGAGGACCAAGATATTATAGATCATATTTACACTCATCCACCCTACCTTAATGCAGACAACACACAATACAAAAGGCGCAGGCCTCTTAAGATTAGAAAACTTTTATTGCTTTACTTCTGAGAATAGTTTTCTTTATGAATCAGTTCAGAACCAATACTGTTCTATAAACTTTTGAGTTCCTGCATTCATCTTTTAAAACTCTGGGCATTATAAAATATAATAGTGGTTCATTCAATTAAGAAACCATCACGTTCTGCAGGGATCCTCTATCCCCAGTCCATGGACTGGCACCAGCCTGTGGCATGCCAGAAACCGGGCTGCACAAACAAACGAAGACCCATCCACGGGATGCAGGCAGCACATGAAACTACACCCCCTCTGGTCTGTGGAAAAACTTTTCTCCACGGAACTGGTCCCTCATGCCTAAAAGATTGGGAGTCACTGATCTTATGGATTTCATAACAATCCTGATATGGAAAAGAACTCATGGTGCTAAAGTGAGTTAGAAGCATTTCCAGAATAAGACTAGGAATGGTAAGACTATAGCCTACTCAACCTGGAGTTGCCAGTAGTTGGTGAAAATGCTATCAATAGGAACTTTATATTCCAGACATAAGCAATCAGGTGTCCTTCAGAAATTTGGGATCACAATATCTCAATAGTATCAGCAGGAATTGCTAAAAGGCAGTCTGAAGAAAAATCTTTTAAAAAAGAAGCTACGGAAGAATGAGCTTGTTGAATAATAGATGTGATAAATACATGGGACACAATAACCTGGAAAAGTGCATTCCTCTCTGACTTCCACACTTTTCTTGCAATCACCTCTATTAGAATAGCAGAATGCCTAAAGGCAATGCAAATCAGACATCCTAATAGGAGTGGTGGATTCTTAAACATTTAAATCCATTTTTCAATACAACTAAAGTGATCTTTAAATATAAAACCTCAGAAGTAAACTCTTTCTGGTCCCCATAACTATTGCCAAATTTTGATCACCCTCAAGCAATAGATGTTACCAAAAACTGAAAATAATAATACAAAAGTATTAGTAGTAATATTAGTAATAATACAAAAGAAAGCAAATATAGTTCCCACAAGAATAAGTGGCTTGGGTACAATTCCAAGCGCCAGGTAAAAACCATCAGCACGTCTTCAGTCAATTGCAAAAGGCAGCTTTAATTGGTACAGCTTACATCCTGTGTGATATTTTACTATTATTAAACAATATTGTTTAATTAATTAATTAATTAAACAATTGTTTAATGGCCTATCTGAGATCCTGGAGAAGGACTCGACAGATAAATAAAAATACTAAAACCAGTCTAATCATCTGGGTGACTATGCCACCAACCATAATAATTTTAAACTTCAGAGTTGGAATGAGACAGTTAAGGTTAAACATACATCTATTTTAAATTCTTGGGTTATTATAAATATTTATTCTCTCCTGCCCTGATGCATATGTAATTTGTTAAATCTGCTGGCTGCTCTGTTCACTGGCAGGATTTTCTTCAAAATTCTTTCCTACATCCTAAATAACAGTTCCCATCCCCAAAAAGAAAAGGAAAACAAAACTAGCAGCTATCCTTCACTTCTCCCATAACAATGCATTTAAGAATGGCTTAGGCTCAGAAACAGTTCACAGATTGAAAACAAAGCCTTTTGGTATTGAGAAGCAGAGGCAGTTAGAGTATTGTATTTACCAAACAAAATCATTATAGATGGAGCTGCAAATGGCATGTGAGATTCAGCAGCTCCAGTGATGCAGATCCTATGACTCAGACTTCTCAGCAAAACACACACACACACACAAAAACATGGTCTATGTGTGAGAAGACTACCAATGATTTCCAAAACAAGTCAACTCACATGACCTTCACTTTATGCCTTAGAGCATTTCTAGCTGACCAGAGAGATTTAATAGCAAATTTGTATTTCTTCAGAGGAAAACTCGCTGTGACAACTGTTTGGCAAGAAGGAAGCAGCAGGCATAGAAATGAAATATACAAACTTAGCTCAAAAATGTAGAAGAATATATAAATATATAGTTTAAGGCAGCCAAATACAAGGGCCCTTGCTGAATCAAATGCAAAGTTTGGTTTGTGAGGCAGGATATAAAGAATGGGTAGCTCTGTATGAAAAGTACTTTGGCTTAAACTTGCCAAGTCCATATATTTTTGGCTGTACATGTACAAAATAGTACAGGAAGTCAATACGTTCTATAGTCTGAACCAGGTAAACCAATCTTGTTCACTCAGAAACATATCCTATAGGTCAGGGGTGGGCAACTGTGGCCCCATTAAACCTGTGAACTTCAATTCCCAGAATTCCTGAGCCAGCATAGCTGACTGAAAAATTCTGGGATTTGAAGTCCACAGCTCATAAAGGGGCCACAGTTGCCCACCCCTGCTATAGGTGACTTATTTCCAAGATAATTGTGAATGGCATTCATCTCGTAATATAACTGCAGTTGACCTTCATGACCTTATTTATTTCAGGAGACTTGTATGTTGGGTGGAGGCAGTTGATTCACTGTGGTGACCCCTAACGGGAACAGCCAAAAGATGAAGATTTGTTTCAGGAGACTTGTACAACTACAAACATTTGAATGAACCCTAGGTAGCAACAAAGATTTACAGAGTATTACCAGGGCAGTAATTGTTCACCCTCTTCACGAACCTAACAAACTAGGAGTTGACAGCATCAACTCCTATGACTGGCAGTGTCATTTCATTCATTATGGCACTTATACTATAGTTTTTGTGTTTGTGGAAATTTGTGTGATATATGAACTCTGCCATTGTATTAATGTATGAACAAAATAATTATAAATTAGTCAACAAAACATGGATTAAAATATAATGGCCTAGTACAGTATGTGAGCCTAGACAGAGTAAAGTGTTTCACTAAGATAGTAAAATCTTAATGTGTTAGATATCTCACTAAGCCATAATATGGTTTGATTTGGCTGAGCACATTCATATTCATAAACTATGGTTAAACATACTTTTTAGCAGATTGTATGAACCAAATCTGTTGTCCTCTCCCTTAGAAAATCACAAAATACAAATTACAGATACAAAAATCACAGATACACATTGCAGATGTCTTACTAAAAAGAAGTTTTCAAATACCCAGTTCAACCAACTTAAATTAGAGGAAAGAGAAAAATCAAATCATAAACAAGGTACTACGGGTCCCCCCAAAAAATGTGATGTGGGGATCTGGAGTCCCTTTTGGAGAAAACAGGCTATGTAGTTGTGAAACATAGTGGTAAAGTAAATGGAGAGCTGTTGCCAACAGATCTGTGAGGCATACAGCTTTACTTATATAGAGATGCTGGGATCTGGATTGGTGGGGCAGCCAATAATTTCTAGCCAATAATTTTGGTGAACACCTTTGTTCAGCTCTCCTCCCTTTATGGTGAACCTTACATTACAGGAGGCTTTAGCTCTGCCTCTTTGTATTCTGAGACCAGTGGTGGCTACCTCTCCTAGTTGCTAGGCAATGTTGTTTCTCCCTGCTTGTGACTCTTCCAGTTGAATCCCCTCAGGCTGATGACTCTACTGTAACTCCTCTTCATCTTCTGAGCTGGCCATGATATCTCTGTGTATGTGTCAGCCTTCCCAGGTAGACCTGACAGGAAATACAACCAGCAGAACTAGGGCTACATTAATGAAGTCTTCCAAGTTTGCTAGTACAAATCTCTCATCTCTTTTACAACCTGAGAACTTAGGGAGGTCCCTTTCTAAGACTCTTTCTCTCCCTATACAGCTGAGGGCTGTGCCCTCTCTTATCCAATCATTCCCTAAAAAAGCATCTGTCTATCATCCCCCATCCTCAGTCTCCCAAGGCCATTTCAACATGCCATTACAGTGTGTTTTTTGTACCATGACCTAATCAACAGTGCATTACCTTTTCCTAGCATGCTTAACCAATGATTTCAGAAATCATAGGATGCCTGGTTACGTACCTCCTCTACCTTAGAAGACTCTAAGACTCTACCTTTTTTTTAACTTAATGGCTTCTGTTATAGTGGTCTATAATGGTCTACTCATGTTGCATTGGACATATGTGACGCTGAGCATGTCAGCTGTAGAACCGACAGTTCTTGTTTGAAACCTGAGTGCAGAGAAGGTGAGCTCCAATCCTTGCCCCAGCTCCTGTCCACTTAGCAATACTGACAGCACCTCCATTGACTAATTTTTGAAGAATGCACAATCCTAGCTGATACTGGTGTGAAAGACAAATGGAAGTATAGCCATCTCCCAGCATTTTTTCCTTTAACATGAATAAGTGGGTCCTTTTCAATGTTAACTGTTCACAGTATAATACAAATATATTAAAATAAATAGCTTGCCTTGCTTGTTAATGATAATGGCTGGAAGACTGAAGGATCACAAATAAAAAGCCCAGTGAAGATAGAATGTCTTGGAGGTTTGTGTAAGATAATTTGGGTGGTATCTATATGTGGAGAGAAACTTCCAGAATTCTCAACTCTGTTCTTCTGTCTGGAAGATTCTGGTAGTTGGAGATTCACTCGTGTGAAGGACACCTAGGCTGAAAATGCAGATCTGCCAGTTACAGGGAGGACCTTCAATTGATCCACAATTGTCTCTACCTTTTGAGGCCCCTTGCCATGATAAAGATAAAAATGACCACACATGAAACAAACAAAAAATAGTGAAATGTAACTTGAACTACTTTGATGTAAAATTGGGAAGTGTTAGGAATGTAAACTCTAACAGTAGTTGGGTAGGCAATATATAAACCAGGATTGTCATTTTAAGATGTAAAATGTACTGTTGCTTTAACTGCAAGTAGCTGCTAATTAATCAAGCAGCTGCTAATTAATCAAGCAGCAATAAGAAGATACCAGAATCACTTCTGTGT
>JANHFJ010004127.1:336753-351079 GCA_032468195.1 Cerberus rynchops | reverse complement strand
TCAGGCAGGTAAGTGGCTGCTATGGGGGGGGTGGAGAAAGCAAAGGGATGGACAGGTGTATATATGGGGAGGTTGGAGAGGGTGTGCAGCAGTACGAGGGGGTACATGAGAGATGTGGGTTGGAGAAGACAATAAGAGGAAATTGACTTAGTTGCTCCAAGGAATGTGTGTGATACAAAGGCAGTACATATGCATGTGAGTGTTCCTGAAAGTGGAAATCTGAACTGAGCGATGATTTGTAAAGTTAATGTTAAAACACATACACGCACACCGACATTATCCACAGAAAATACATTATACAGTAGTAATGGGCAAGGCCTGATACCCCTTTAGTTACATTCTACTAGGAAGAGAATCAAAAGATCCTGTCTTCCATACATTTATGTCTGGAAAAACAGCAGAAGGAAATAACTTCAAATTAGCAGTATCTTAGATGAAGAGCATGCAAGCAGGCAGAAAGAACACTATTTAAATCTAACTATCTGCACTCCACTGCCCTCTACTGCACCTTGTAGTTAAGTAAGTCACAGGATGGTAAGTAGATCATGAGATACAATTGGATTTGCACCTCCAATAAGAAGCTAAGACAAATGGCTGAGCCTTGAGACAAGCTTACAAGCGTTTTTCTTTATTTTGCTAGCATACTTAAAAACATAACTTAGCCATCACATTACATTGTTCCCTTTTAGGGACAGCAACATTATTCAGAGTGCAAAAAGAATGAAGATGCTAAGCCAAAGAAATTAAAGGCAGAACATAAGGAAAGGAAATATAGATGAATCTAGTTTATGCCAACAACATTCACTATATTTTTCCATAGCCATATTTCTATTTTTAAAAATTATCCTTGTTCTTACCACAGCCATATACATGTATTTTGCCTTCATGCTGGTCATTCATTTTGTATTCAATCCATTGATACAGCACCCATTCACTCCTGATCCCATCTCTTGCTGTATCTTCATTCCCGCAGCATTCAACTTATGCTTCTGTTAATTATTCCTAATACTTGCTTCCATAAAATGCAATGAGCAGATGCACAACCATTTTTATTCTTGCAATATTTGTTCTTCACAACAATATTGCAACTAAAATCTCAGAAGCATTTGCATGTGCTAAATTTTCTTCAGGATACAGAAATTTGATACATTAATTTTCAGATCCATTATATTCATTGCATTATAAGATCTATATAATGTTCACTACAAATCAGGGTTAGCTGGCGATTTGGAAGAGGAGTGGACAGTTTGGAGTTGTTTAAACAGACTGCACACTGGTTTGGCTAGAACTAAAGGCCACATGGAAAAATGGGAGTTTTTCTCTGTGGACAAGGATATTTACTGAAAATGCGGCATTATTCAAACAATTGTCCAACTCTTACAGTGCTACCTAGGACCAACCTGCTCACAGAATGACTTGTTGGTCAGAAATATCACTGCCATCACTGTGCCCCAGTATTGGGAAGAAGTATATAAATTTATATTTTTATTTAAAAATTTAATTAAAAATAAATAAATAAATAAATAATTTTCTGCTTTCTAGTTCCTTCATTTCTGACACAACATGAGTTGGTAAATCGTTGGTTCCCAACCAACAATGCACTGTAATCTGCACACAAACATACATTCTGAAATGACACCTTTAACCATAAGTGTTCCTTTTATATTATCCATATATATTTTAATGAACAAAGGAGATATTATGTACACATCTTTGTCTTACTTTTCGTTCAGTGTAGAAACATTCTCAGACATGCTTCACTTCCATCCTACACTGCTGTCACTGCATTCAGCAACCAGCCTTCAACTCTATATTAATCTAAAACATTTCATAATTCAAGCATATTTATTTTATCATATGCCTTGTCTAAATCAACAAACTTTCTCATACTGATACATACATATCTTGGCACCTGCCACTATAAAGTTAATATCAGGATAGCTAATGTTGCCATGACTTGCTACATAAAAAACAAAACCCCAAAACCTCAAATCCCATGTGTGTGCATATGGGATGGTGGGAATAAACGAAGAAAGTTGTATGTATATGAGAAGAAAAATGTGTTTGTATGTGTGTGTGTTTTTGTGTGAAAAAAGGAATCTGCATAAGTTTAGTAAGTATACATCTAGAATTGCTCTTTATTGTGTGTGTATTTTAGCTAGATGGGCATTTAGTTGTAAAATATCACTTATCAGTGTCTTAAGAGTATTTTAATGGCTGTCCTAAACATGCCCTTTGGGTTGTGAACACAAACACAAGTTTATTGACAACCATATATATATACTATAGAATGTTAATGACTCTGATAGTTTATCCCAAGAGATTCTCTTTAAAGCCCATATATACTTTACTTTGTCTCAAAGCTCTATCCCTGATGGATGGTTGGCTGTGGTTTGTGGCTGCCTAGTGCTAACACACTTACTCAATGTATGCAAACCTTTTCCAGACTTCAGGTTTTTGAAACCAGATATTGGCCGCCCAATTCAGAACAATGATTTCATCCAGTTACTATGCAAAGCCAAAAAACACAAGGTTGTGCCCTTCTGGTGTTTATTTTTAAACAATTATTACATGTTCTTTCTTTCTTGGAGAACGTGAAAATACCATTCTATGCATGATTCACTTCAGAGAACCCACAGATGGCTGTAGTAAAGGGGAAACCCAGTTACAAAATGTTGAAATACAGCACCCATGAAGAATTAGTGCCTTCCTTCTCTTTCCAAGGCCTAGAGAGCTTTCCAAGGGTAGAAATTATCCAATGTTTTCCACTCACATTATTTAGATTCTTCATTCTGTGTTTGGGGACTAAAGGTTCTATCAAATACAACTTGGCTTCTCAGTGTTACCTAACATTGTTTGAGTGTAGTGGACAATTTGTTTTACATACTTAATTTTTTTTACATACTTAACACTGGTGATACCGGCATTATAGAAATATAAATGATCAGTTAATCTATAAAATTTGAGAAAGGAAAAATATGTAATTCCATGTTTAATTTTTTATTTTGTGCAACCCACACATGTGATTCAAATGATCAGACAGAATGCATATTTCATTGAAATATATCCTTTTTACTCTCTCCCCCCCCCCCCATTAACAATATTCACAAGTAATAGACTTCATACGAGGAGAAAAAGCAAGCAAACATGGGTGACTTGAATGGGAATATAGTTACAAAGCAGTCCAGAATATTACTGAGGTTTTAAAAAATTTTGAATCCTTTTGGAATAAAAAGGCAGAAAAAAAATACAATGCTAAATCCTAAGAGAAAGATTAAAAATGGAAAAGTTTTCCTGAAAAGTATTATAGTTTTATAGCGTTGGAAGAAACTTTAGAAGTTATCTAGTCCCAACCCTCCTTAGGACAGGATCTGCTAAAGCATTTTGGACAGTTAATTATCCAGTCTCTATTTGAAGGCATCCAATGAAGGAGAAAATATCACTTCACTTGAATCTGATGCATCTAGTCCTCTGATTAAAATCAGACATATTATTTATTTTTTATATGTATTTATTTATTTAATTTCTGTGCCATCCATCTCCCTTATAAAGTGACTCTGGATGGCTTACAAAATATACTGTTTGTTTTTGGCTTAATATGTGAGAAGAGCTATTGTAGTTTTTAAATTGGTTTATTGCTTGGAAAGTGTGTGAACTCAACTAATTATGGCTTATTCACTAAACTCAATTAAACAACAGTTCAGAACATAAGGAAGCCAGAGCTGAATAGGATCTAGACAGATCCTATTGAGAACTTACTGGGGTAAGAGAAGAGAGCAGAAAGATTAGGATCAGGAAGTATTTTCCAAGGTAGAAGTGTTCCCTGCAGCTATGAAATATGCATGGTTTTATTTAATTTTATTTAAAATTAGTAAAAAGATTTTTTTAATAGAGTTTTTAAAAATACTAGTCCTATCTTAGGCATGAAAGCCAGCTGAGTGACTTTAGGCCAGTCATTCTCTCTCAACCAAGTTTACCTCACAGGGTTGCTATGGGGGAAATAGGAGAATTATGTAATGTTCGCCACCTTGAGTTATTTATAAAATAATAAAAGTAGGATAAAAATCAAATAAATAAAATGATCTAACCAAATTTCTTCAATAGTGTCTCCAACTTACTAATAATTATTAAATTTAGTTGTTCTTTAGGAAAACTGTACTGGTATTAAATAGAGGTTATGTTAACTCAGCTCTCATAATATGCAGCCAACTCCCAGTTTTTAGATTGACCACATAAAAAGAAATAATTTCTGAGTAATATCTTCCATATCAACACTAGTTTCTTGGTTTACCTGCTTCTTCTAGCTTCATAAAATATGGCCATAAGAGCTAATTCATCCCATGTAAGCATTCAAGGCAATTCCATGTTGCCATTATTTCCATTCCATAATCCTTAAAAGCATTTGGGTTTGTGATCATCTTTCCTTCCATTACACTCAAATACGTAAGAGCAAACGGCAAGTTTTGTAATTATTCTACAGTTACCATTGATTTTATAAACTTTCCCTAATGGCAACTCCTCTACACACAGAAGAGAAATAAATTGTTTGCACCCTTCATTCATTTTAAGTTGCATAAAGGCCATTTAATCCAAGTTGCAGCCAGGGCCCCATTGCTTCTAAATGGTTGTTTATGTTTGTATATTTCACTGCTTGCCATTTTGTAAGCTTTGGGAGCTTCTTGTATAGGGAAGGAGAACAAAAAAAAAGTATTGAACATCTGGAGAATTGTAGATTTTGTATTCCCTTGAAAAAGTGGCTCCTAGCTTCTACTGTGTTGAAAAGTCATCACCTACAGCAGCCTTGAATCTAATGTTGCCTAAAAGGGGAACAATTCAGTTATGATACTGCTGTGACATGTATCAAAGCATGCATTTAGTGACCTTAATCTTACATATTAAAGACTTGGCTGCACTCCATCAATCTACTCCTTAGCTGCCTACAATCAATTCATTTCAAACAAAGCTTGTTCTTGTCTTTTTTACAATGATCATCACTTTTCATGATAGATAACTTGAAGGAAACAAGAACCATAATTCTGATTTGTGTTTCCTTGTCTGCCCTACATCAAGAAAGATTTTTTTTATGCCTTAATTCTGGCACTTCCCCCATGCCCAATTAAATAGATTAACGTTCAAGCAGGAAATACTTAACCATACTAGTTGAAGTTTGGGTACAGCTTGTAAGACCTGCAAAGTCTGGACTAAAATATTTTAGTATCCATGCTTTTTAAATAAGTACATTGTGGTGCAAATTCTTTTATCTAAATGTAATTCTTTTCCTTCAGCACAATGAACTGGTTGGCTTCTTGCATGTCAAAGAAACTTGTAGCTTTCCAACAGCAATTTCATAAGTAGTTGTGGTATAATTCTTCTTAAACTCCAGAGAGTGCTAAATTTAGTATGTCCCCTTTGTAGCAGTTCTTGAGGACAGATGTAAAACTAATTCCTTATAAATCCATAGTCCATGTCCTGTTATATTGCATTTTTGTAAGGATACAGGAGTCTACTTTTATCATTTGTTTTTTAAGTGCCCAAGCAATTCTGTTTTAGTCTGTTATCAGACCGATATTCAATTTTAATTTGTATTAATGTGGCTAAATTTTGCTATACTATTTATAAAATCAGATATACTTTCATTGCATTGACAATTTAATCATACATAGTTTTGCTCTGTTTCATCTGCTGTTAAATTGTTTAATTCTGCTCAGTGACCATAATGAAGGATTGACTGACTGATTATTTGTCATGGTGTGATATGATAAGATAGCAAATAAGAGACAAAGCTACGTATCCAAAGTCTTGTTTATTTATTCTCCAGAATTTTATTTTTCACAGATATTCCAATTGTCCTGAGGCAAGAATGGACAGCTTGATCTAAAAGTAATCATCTTCATAATCACTGAAGGTCAGGACAAAAAAAATGGCAACAACATCACAATACTGTGTTTCAAGGAGTATTTGCAACTAGTTAGGAATGAGACAGGACAGCAGTTATATAAATCAGAAGTTCTTTGTTTAAATAAGACATCACATACTTTTGGTCTTTAGGCCACTATGCAGAAAGAGTATTTTCAACCGATCTATATCACTGACCTGTCCTGATCTGCTATTTCACGTTATTCCATTATTCCATGAAGTTTTATTATTACAACATGGTGACCTTACAGTGTCAGGCTGGAGGTAAAGAAAATCAGGTCTTCAAATTCTGAGGTAAAAAAGATGCAAAAGTTATTATCTGACATGCCAGTTTGGTGTAGTGGTTAAGATGCTGGGTTAGAAACAAGGAGTCTATGAATTCTAATTCCAACTTAAGTATGAAGCCAGCTAGGTGACTTTGGACCAGCTGTACAGGGTTGTTGTGGGCAAAATAGGAAGAGAAAGGAGTTTGCTTCCTTGAGTTGTTTATAAAAAAAATAAAGAAGGAATATAAATGAAACAAATGAACAAATAAATATGGTTAATTCACAGTATTTCAAGAAGGCTGACTCAGTGACTCCAACGAACAAAAGGTTCACTCTAATCTGGACACCTCAGACTATCCAGGTATTCTGCCTCATGAGAAAATCTAAAACTTGCTGTTTCAGATGGTTAAAAAAATCCAAATGGCAAATCACTTTTAAAAAATAAGAAATGGTCAGGATGCAGTCATCTGGAGTCAAACTTGACATGAGGGAATCTTCACAAAGAGAGTGGACAGCAGTGGTGGGATTCAAATTTTTTTTACTACTGGTTCTGTGGGCGTGGTTTGGTGGGTGTGGCTGGGGCAGGAACATGTGACTGGGTGGGCAGTTTCTGTAAGCGGGGCAATAAAGATTAGGCTAGAAACAACACCAGAATGTTTTTTTCCTGCCTTCCTTACAGGATTAACATTGTAAAGTGGAAAAAAAAACAAAAGGAGATTTCTTCTAACAACCGGTTCTCCAAACTTCTTAGAAAATTTACTCCTGGATCTAGCAAACCTGCTAGAACCTGCTGAATTTCACCTCTGCAGTACACTAAAGTGGCTCTCTTATATCCATCTTGGAATCTGCTAAATCTTCAGAACTGAAGTTTGCAAAACATGGGAATTGGGCACTGTGCAGAAGCGATTCTTATCCCCTCCCTGATATTTCTCTATCTTCTCCCATCTACCTATCCTTATATTGCACCAAAAACAGATCAACTCTCTGATCTTTTATGGATAAAATCACAACGAGCGACTCACTTTTTTTTCACTAGTGCCAAAGTAGGCCTAAAGATGGTGGGAGGGATTTCTTTGCTTTCATGTGAGGATTTCTGCTGGCACGAATGTGGCTGATAAGCCCATTTAACCATTTCATATATCAAATTTAAACCCGCAGGACAAATTGACTTGGGAACATAATATACTCAATTTTCTTATGAAAAGTTCTAATAAAAACAAACTGTTGGTTTGTTTGCGAAATGTTTTGTGAATTGTTTTGTTTTTGTAATGTCAGTGGTGAATTGAATGATTAAATGTTTGGAGAAAGTAGAGAATGGGGAACACTAGAAAAGAAAAGGTGCTGAACAAGGGAGATCATTCAGGTCATGCTTTGTACAATCACAAGCAGTAATGCTGAGCCGCAATCTTTAGGTACAATCACAAGCTTTACGGAAGGAGAGTACAACTAATCATGAAACTGCACATCTTTCAACACTGAATAGTATGAAGCACAAGCAGGAGACAACCTTTGCTTTTCTTAATTGATGCTTCTTAACTTAACATTAGGTAATAAACAGTATAGTAAAATGAATATTATGTATTAATGTTTTGAATTCATTCACCACCTCCATCTGCCCTTATTTTAAAGTTGACTTAGGAAACATCCTATATTTTAAGCTCAGTACATCATGAAGTGGGGGGTGGGGGGATAAACCTGGCACCTTTGCACAATTATGTCAAATTATCCAATTATTTCCATTTCATATACTGGGGACCTTAACATAGTTTTGATTGGCAAAGAAGGTTTTTGTAGAGTCGTGATAGCTTGACAATTGTTTCATAAACAAGATTAATTAATGAATAGAGTTGAATCGGAGGTACATTAATAAAATGAGAAATATGCTATTAAATCTAAGAATGAAGGATCCTGTAAAATAGAACATGGCTGGGATTTTATTTGTTTGAAGGCCTGTATGTTAAAAGAACAGAACAAGGACCTGATAGTTCAGAGCTGCTACCCTATACATACTTCCCTAGAGTTAGTTCTATAGAACAGAATTTATGTCTGAGTAGATACGCCTATGATCTCATAACACAATGGTCAGCAAATTACAACTGTATTAATTAGCCTTTTATCATTTACAATTGTTTCTTATGTCCCAAAGTGTATTCCAGATGCATTTTTAAAACATTTCAACACTGCTCCAGATTCATTTAAAAAGCAGATAGTAATTTTTGCATTTAGAGCTTGAAATTGTATACTAGATAATTTTGCCTAGTAGTATATCTGCATGTCAGAATCACTGCTTGCTACATTGAATGGCTCTTCAGAACTGACAACTGGATAATAGCTTTACTTTCAGCCAGCAGAGGAACTCAGGAGCAAGAATGTAGAGATAATGTGAATATAATTCATTATTCAAATATGCAAGTGATGAACTGAAAACAAAGTAAGAAGAGTAATAATGGTGTCATTATTTTTATTACTCTTGTTTTGCAAACGTAGCGTGACACATTAAAGCAGATCTTGAAGAGATTTTCAGCTGTTTACAGTGACAAATTTACTTTCTTAGCAATATTGATAAAAGGCAAGTACAGCTGACAGCTTTCCATGGAAGGTGTACTAACTGGGAGATGTACTATTACATTTGGGGGGATGGTGGATGTTTTCATTGGCCTTCCGTCCGTGTTCCTTTATTTGAAATTCACATCATTCTTTCTGAGGCCAATCAGCAGTCAAAACGGAAGTGTATCATGGTTTTGGAGGTACATTTTATATAGGACAATTTTCAAAGCTTTTTTCTTTTGATGCAGCATGATGAACAAATGCTAAAGAAAGCTTTTAGAGAAAGCTTTGATAGTACAATAAAAGCTTGCATGTGAGAACAAAGTGACCTGTTAATATTTGTGACAGTACAGACACAAAAAGGACCAGGTAGCTCAAACCTGCACAACATTTTGAAACATAAACCTGAATATGGGACCCTAACAGCATAGTACATCTTGCTGCTTATAGGATACTAGCTGGGTGCCCGTGCTTTGCTACAAAACTATGTGATCGGGCTTAATAAATTGACAGTTAAACTTTAAAATTAATGAGTAGTTTAAAAATGCACTGTATTATTTTGCTAGTTTCTGGTACAGATTAAGACATTATTGTAAATCTAGCAACAATGAAATAGATGGGCTTAAGTCCTTTAATCCCACCAGCAACCCTGGCTTTTTTGTCTACATAGCCAGGCTAATAACTTGCATAGCATAGACTTTCAAT
The DNA here is from genome assembly GCA_032468195.1 of Cerberus rynchops. Lineage (NCBI taxonomy): Eukaryota > Metazoa > Chordata > Lepidosauria > Squamata > Homalopsidae > Cerberus > Cerberus rynchops. The sequence goes on along the minus strand of JANHFJ010004127.1, from coordinate 341,645 downwards.
TCGTTCCTCAGATGAATTGCTCAGAACCTCCCTGTAAATAACATTACTGGTTTTGCTCTCTGGCTGGATGACAGACTGTCAGGGGAACTGACTCTGGAACACTCCACATACAATTGACCATGGGTGAAACAGTCACTCTTTAGATGCACACCAGTCACTTTCATAATCTGTCCCTGTGCCTTATTGATGGTGATGGCGTAGCACATCTTAACAGGAAATTGGAGACGTTTGAACTCAAAAGTGGTAGTCTGATCGGATCAGAGGAATTTTGGGTATGAAAAGAGTTTCTCCCTGATTGTTTTTTATGCAGACATTACATTACACAAACTAGGTAACATTATCACTGCTAGTGGGGTTTGCTGTCAGTTTATATTGTGTTGTTATACTGTGTTGTTTCTCTGTGTCATATATGTGGGTATATACATAATTTTGTATTGGTGACCCTTTCAGAGCTGTATGCAGCGACATTTCATTTTAATGTATGCCAATCAGTGTACATTCAAAGTGACAACAAAGTTATTATTCTATTCTCTTCTATTTTCTATTCTCTCTCCTCTACTCTTTCCTATTCCTGCCATCCACCTTTGGGAGTAAAAACTAAATACTGAAAGCAAAATGTTAATAAAGACTTGGTGTGCCCCAAAGCAGAGTGCCAGTCTCTGTCACCTTATTATTTCCACAAAGGCATCTATGACCTACAGGCGCATTTTTAGAAAATACAGGGTGGATAATGGCATCTCAATGCTTTATGAGCCTTGCCCTCCCTACCACCCTCAAGAAAAGACCGGGGGCCAATGCCATAAAAAAAACCAGTTCTGAGCATATTAACAATGGCCTTAGACCTCTGCTGTTCTTAATTTTAAAGGTCTAAAATATAGATGCCCTGTGGCCTATGGGCTCGTCTTTTCAGATGGTTACCTTACCACGATCCCTCAGTGCCTTCAACATTAGCAGGGAGCTCCTAATGCAATGGTGGCGAACCTTTTACTTACCGAGTGCTGAAAAATACATGTTTTGTGCATGCCATTCACACTTGCATGTGGCTCCTCCACATGTGCTGCATATGCAACCGCACTATCTGCGCATGCATGCAGCTTTTGCACGTGCAAAGTGGACACCCAAAGACCAGCTGGGTCTCTGCAATGGCATGGCATGTGTGCATGTGCAGTTGCATGTGCATGCTCAGCTGGAGATAAGTTGGCCAACAGTTTGTGTGCCCAGCAAGATGGCTCTGCGTGCCACCTGTGGCACCCGTGCCATAGGTTTGCCATCATGGCCCTATATCCTTCCAGACAAATGGCTGTGCATTCTCTTCTTCACCTCCAGTGTTGGAGCACCTATAACTTCCAGATGCTCAAGCCATTCTGTTAATTAATTGTTCTGTCAGGACAATTCTTCTTTCTAGATTGGTTCTTTCCTTGATTAGTTTCAAACCAATAAAAATTTGATTTCAGTACGTCTAAACTCAGGTTGGAATCCAATCTAAGAATTCAGTTAAAAGAAAATGCTATATAGTGGCAGAAAAATACAGGCAGTCCTCAACTTGAGCCTACAATCACAGTCCTAAGTCATGACAGCCATTAAGCAAGTCATCTTGTGACCACATCTGATTTTACAAGCTTTGCCTCTTCACTCTGGGGCTGAAAATCCTGCCAGCAGCTGGAAGTAAAATTAAGGGGGGGAGCACTTTGTTTGCACTGACAGGCTGAATGGGCAGTGAGGTTTTCAGGGAGACTGAAGTTTTGTGACCCCCTGCAACAACCTTCCCCACCCACAACTTGTGTGTAGCCTGTGCTGGACCTCCCAGTCCCTACCACCATGACTAGAAGTATCCCACATTCCTTATCTGGGATTTTGCCCACTTAATGACGGGCAAGATTGCTCAAAGACCAAGAGTGCCAGAAATGGCCACATGACATCTCGCTTAATGATCACATTCTGAGGCATTTAATGACATATTTTGATTTCTCCTTCATAATAAAAACATTCTACAAATATTCATATAAAAGTTTAAAGTTCATTCTGAGTTAACCAGCTTGGTTCCCCCAACCAGGTTTTTTTTTTGGGGGGGGATGAATAAAAAAAAGGTGGAGACTTTTTACACAGCTGCAAAGCAATGGTTTATTGTAAAGTTTTCAAAGTTATGTATCATCAATTCAAGATCAGGTCCTGCAAGCCTGTTGCCATGGTAGCAGGATTATATAATTTGGTGCAAAGCCTTAACAAAATCCCAGCGCCCTTTGAGCGTCTGCATAAGCATGACTGTTGAGTGCTGGGCATCTTGGCCTTTTTGAAGTATCTCTGCTGTCGTTTCTGAGTTTCCCAACAGTGGACGATCTGGTAGTTAAGGCACTAAGACAGAAAATGGGAGACCGTGAGTTCTACTCTCACTTTAGTCATGGGAGCTGTCTGGGTGACCTTGAGCCAATCACCAGTAGACTGCAAGTTCTAGTTCTGCCTTAGACATGAAAGTCAGATGGATGACCTTCGGCCGATCACTCTCTCTCTTAACCCAACATACCTCGCAGGATTGTTGTTGTGGGGGGAAAAAGGGAGGAGAAAGATGTGTTGAATATGTTGGCTGCTTTGTTTATTAAAATAATAAAGGCAAATATAAATACATAACATTTTGCTCGGTGTGTTATGATTGTATGTTTCTACTTACATATGATGGTGAGATAGTAGTACTTAAGATTGCAAATCTTATGCAAACTTTCTTGAAAACGAGTCTCTTGTTAAATAGCTACAGAGATTCTCAGCCATCCGGGTCATGGTTGTCCCAAAGGTGATTTTTCAAGGGGCAACTGGACTTTCTGGTTTTTCTTTGAAGACACTTTGCTTCTCATCCAAGAAGCTTCTTCAGAGCTGAAAAACCAGAAAGTCCAGTTGCCTCTTCAAAAAGCACCTCTGAGACAACCGTGACCTTTATTTAGGCCTTTATTTTAGCTTTCAATAAACCAGCTTTTTTTTTTTTTACAAATTATGCACATTCATTTTTGTACGTAATTTTTGAAGTTAGTTGTAGTTTAAGAATTATTATCCCATTCTACAAGTTGCCTGCTGGTGTTATGCTATACTATTTCTAGTGTTTCCATTATGTTTATATTGAGAATAGATTCAGTACAGGCTTTTGTTCTGTATGTGAAAAAAAAGTGGGTACTTTGGGCAAAGCTACTTTGAAAGTTCGGTGCTATTCCAAACAACTTAATTGGCATACTGTCTTGTATCACTCCAGGATTTTTAAACATTCTATTTGTTTAGAATGAAGGAAGGATGAAACAGAAGGCGATATTGGAAAAAGGAAGAGCTAGGCTACTCTTTATGGAATTTAAGGTTAAGTCCCTCTACTCTGCTTTAAGTCAAAACAGAACACACTTCACTAAGTAGCCAAGGTTTAACACAGCTACTCTAATTGCTAGAAATACATGCTTTAAAATTACTTTGTTGGCTCTGTGCAGCAAGCTTTGATTCTTTCCCTTGCTGCCATAAGGTCTATCAAAACAACATTTAATCTGCTAGGGTTTTTTATTAGCTTTTCTAACACTGTTATGCATTATTTTATTTTATTAAATTTTATATAGCCACCCATTCCAGTGGATTCTTGGCAGCTTACAAAAATCCACTACTTAGTTATCACTTTTGTAGAAAAAAGTTGGAAATGTCTTTCAGATTGGATCAGACCTCCATGTTCCCCCTCCACCTGCCTAAATTAATTTTTGGATTAAATATCCCCTTCCACCCCCCCACGGGGGGGGGGGAGAGAGAGAGAGGCAGCAGTTGAGGTCTCCCATCTCACTTGTGAACAACTGAGTTCATTCCGCATAAGGCTATAGATTTGCCATATTGTGAAGTTCCCACTTAGCAAATCACATATTGTGAAGTTCCCACTTAGCAAAATCAACACACTGCGAGGCCCTTGCTGTGCTCTCAGAGCTTGGTTGTTTGCTTGCAGACCTTTCGGGACCCAACCATGTAACATCATCAGTCCAACTGGAGTGCGGCCTTTGCTTCCTGACATTTCGGCGCAACTGAGGAAGCTGTCTAGTCGGGTCATGAACAGTCTTGCAAAAGCAAACAACCGAGCTTGGAGAGCAATCTCCGAGCTACATATATTCTTTTCTTATGGAAAGATCATCAAAACAAGGTTCCGTCAACATCCAGCCTCTGCAAATATGTACTCAGGGACAAGACATTCGTCGTCAACATCACCGCCAAGCAGCATGACGCAGCCTTGGCGTGTTGACACATTTTGACGAGGTGGATGGTTAAACAAACAAACACACACACACACACACACACACACACACACACACACACACACACACACACAAAAGCCAGCCGCTTGGGGGGAGGGAATTCAAATCAAATCCAAATTTTATTTGTCACATACGCAGTCATACGTGGTACAGATATGTAGTGAAATGCTTATGCGACAGCTGGAGGCGGTAGAATTAATAGGGGAAACCAGCGGCTGACGCGTGGCAGATTCCTAATCGTGGTGAGGGAATACCTCGCCCCGATTAGTCAGCAAGCGCACTTCCAGAGTTGTCAGGCCTGTCTGGGGATCGACCCAGACTTCAGCACACCGAAGCTTTCCCCTCCCCTTTCGCAATACTTCACAAGCCGCAAAAAGAGGCGAACTTCGGCACAGCCCGCCTTCCCAACCCGCCACAAAAATTACGGGGACCTCCTCACTCAGCCCTCCAGGTCCTCCAGCGCTAGGGGGCGCCGTATCTTTTTCCCCGCCTACTCTTGGGGAGCTGAAGGAGCTGCCCAGAGCACAGACGGGATCCCGTTGGCTTCTTTCTTTCTTTCTTTCTTTCTTTCTTTCTTTCTTTCTTTTCTATATTTCTGACGCTTCCTGCTCGGCCGCCGCGTGGGGTTCGGCCTGG